>PVJA010003282.1:38894-97173 GCA_004027025.1 Myocastor coypus
CAAAAAAAAAAAAAAAAAAAAAAAAAAAAAAAAAAGAGCAGAGCAAAGGGCTGAGTGTGGTGGCACAGGCCTGCAACCCCAGCACTCAGGAGACTGAGGGAGGAGGACTGCTGGGAGTTCAAGGCCAGCCTGTGCTACATATGAAACCCTGGCATAATAATAATAACGGTGAACACCACCCAAACAACTGTGTCCTGTGGTTTGAAGGACTGCACGTTTTAAATGTTTTCCCTGTTCCCCAGTCTGTGACCACACTCAGTCACGCCCTCTCGGTCTCTCTCCCCCAACTACCCTCTTTTCTTCAGCTCTCTTTTCATAGTCACCCCCCCACACACACACAGACAGACACACAAACCATTTAGGGAGACCACAGTACATCGCCCTTCCCCTCTATTTTCTTTCTTCTTTGTGTTTTTGGCAGGACCAGGATTCAAACTCACAACCTTGCACTTACCAGGCAGGCATTTGTGCCACAGAGCTATCTCCCTGGCCCCCCTCCTCTATTTTCTTTAATGTATGTTTCCTAAGAATAAAAGTGCCATTTTTATTATTTATTTATTTAAGTTGTAATTTTTAAAAATGTTTTGTTTTCGAGACAGGGTCTCGCTATGCAATTCAGGCTGACCTTGAACATGCAGTGATCCTCCTGCCTCAGCATCCTGGGGCTGGGACCATGCCCATCAGGACAGCCTTTTTGGCATCCTCAGTGCTGTTAGAGTCCCAGTGCTTTATTCTCCTATCTGGTTTCCATGAGTGGACACAGGGGCGTCCTTCCCAGTCCCGCCCCACCCCATGTAGCCTCTGGCTGTCTTACCATGTCCCCCCACCCCCACCTTCTGGCTGTCTCCACAACCTGACCTTGTCTTTGATGAGTCTTACAGCTCATAGGGTCTCTCCCTGCCCACCAGGGAGACCCTGCGCTGTGTCCGTGACACCAGGTCTCCTTGTGTTTAGGTCCACTGGCAGTGGCAGCCATCCCGCTGGACTTATTTAGGAAGCAGCCCTCCGGAACACAGAGCTTCACATTGACCAGCGGTCTGGGCCTGGGCAGTGTGGTGCTGGGCTCCATCACTGCAGAGGTACAGTGAGTGAGGACCCTCCATCCTTCCTGGCTCCATGGCCTCTGTGTGATATGCACAGATTCCAGCAGGAGGCACTACTCCAGGCCTGTTTTTAGAGACAGGGATGGGTCCTTCAGGTCTGTGGCAGCCTGGGGCAGTGAGCTGTGGTATGGCCTGGCACCCTCTGGCCCAGCCCGGAGGTTGGGAAGGCTCCCTTAATTTCCAGTGTGATGCTGACAGCCTTGCTTCTAGCTAGGCATGTTTTGGTCATGATCCCCTGGCGGTGAGAAAATCCATGTGCACTGGAAAATTAAGCGACCCAGAGTGCAAAAGGATGGCTCGCACCAGAGGGTTCATGGACTGCATTGAAAATCCTCCCCCAAGAAACGTGTCTGTGGTTAACATATAGGTTTTTCTGATTATTGTTCCCTAAACCACACAGTATCACAAGCATCCATGTAGCATTTTTATTGTGTTAGGTGTGATAAATAACCTGTAAGTGATTTTAAATCTGTAGGAGAGGCCAGGCAGGTTTGTGCACCCCAGGAATCCCAGCTTCATGGAGGCTAAGACAGGAGGATTGCAAGTTGAAGGTCAACCAGGGCACCTCATTGGGCCTGAGCTCAGTGATTCTGCAGGAGAGTGTCCCTGCCTAGATATGCCTGGTCCTGGCTCATAAGAGAAAGATCATCAAGGAGGCTGTAAGGTGGTGTGCAGATAGCACCCAATTTTTAAGGACTTTGCTACCCCAGGCAGGCCTGGAACCTAGGGACACCAAGAGCAACTATATTGCTAATCTGGTGACTGCCTCCACAGTTCTCTTACATGGAGCCGGGGGAGCCCAGAGCCCCACCAGCACCTCTACCCACTCCCGCCACGAAGGTGGAGAAGGATCGCACTGTGCTGCCCTGTGGCACCATAGTCACCACAGTCACTGCTGTGAAGACCAAGCCGCGCTTTGAGCCAGGCAGGGTGTCAGGTGAGATGCTGGGTCGTGCTGGGAGGCAGTGAGGGGCCTGATGTGTGTGGGGTGGGTGCTCCCCATTTTCATCTGCTAAAGAGAGGCTGCGTGGCCCACAGTGTATTTGGAGCTGAAGTGCAGGGGAGGGAGAAGTTTCACCTGACCCAGCTGCTTCTGAGTTGATTAAATGCTCCTGTTCCCAGGGGACACCAGGCAACCCTGTAGACAACCAAACCAAACCCAAACCCCAAAATAGACAGCCAGGACAGGCCAGCACCAGTGTCCCCATTTCTGGAGCCTGGTGCCGCATTGGCGGCCATGGTAACTGGGTTTGTCCCTGACAGAGTCTCCCGTGAGGATGCCTGTCAAGGTGAAGGTCATCGAGAAGGACATCTCTGTACAGGCCATTGCGTGCCACAGCACACCCGTCAGCAAAACGCTGTCCTCCTCAGACACAGGTAGGAGAGTGCTTGCTCTGCCCTGTCCATGTAGGTGAGCTATTCCCCAAACCCTCCCACCTGCCTAAAAGTGGAGCTCCTTTTCTGAGTTTGGGAAGAGTTTTGTTTTTTAACAATAAGTGAAACCAGGTATGGCAGCACTACCTATAATCGTAGACTGTGGTAGGCTGAGGCAGGAGGATCTCCGTGAATCTGACTGCAGCATGGGCTACGTAGTGAATCCAAGGCTAGTCTGACTACACAGTAAGACCCCTGTCAAAAAAAAAAAAAAAAGACATTGCCTGTGAGTGCCTGAGCAGATCAGTTAGGCAAAGTCCAGGCACACACCCAGAAAGAAAGAATGCTGGCACTCAGGGGAGTAGTACACTGAGGGCTGGGGTTGGGATGTCCATGGGTTGGGGGCTCCTCAGAAGGATGATCAAGTGTGTCTAATTTTGCATTGTTTATCATTTAACTGGTGTCTGTTTCCTGATGGCCAAATTGCCTGATGGTGGCTAAAGCAAAAGCAGACTTTGCCAGTTGAAATGCATGAGGGGCTCAAAGATTCAGTTGCCAGCTAATCGTGCTATTGGTGAGGGTGGGAGTCTGGAATTTATTGATTTATGGTGTCAAAGAAAGTGCAGGCCACGTCTC
Source organism: Myocastor coypus (assembly GCA_004027025.1). NCBI lineage: Eukaryota > Metazoa > Chordata > Mammalia > Rodentia > Myocastoridae > Myocastor > Myocastor coypus. Next base: position 42,008 of record PVJA010003282.1, read on the forward strand.
TGGGCCTCATACCTTAATGACCCCCTGACTTCCAGGGTGAGGAATGGGGAATGGAGCAGCATAGCCTGTGGAGAATGGAGAGGACTGCCAAGCCTGGTGACTTTGAGATTGTCTTTTAGCAGCTGCTTTTTCAAAGCTACAGCTCTCTTGCAATCACAGCCCCCTGGCTCCTGTCTGTATTTTTTCTGTCTCTTCTCACCTCTACTTGAAAAGCTTTGTCACATTTAGCAGAATAGCAAAAGCTGTAGCAAGCTTCAGAGACCCTGTGGCACCTCAACTTTGACCTTTTTGTGGGTGGAAGAGTTTGAGGCAGGATCTCCATATAGAACCCTTTCTGGGCCTGAACTTGCAATATAGCCTGGGCTGGTCTGGTCCTGATCATGAGATCTTCTTACCTCAGCTGCCCATGTACTGGGAATGCAGGCATCGCCACCACTTCTGGCCCCGTGGAACATTGCATTGTTGTTAATGAGCTTTGTGCTGCCTCCCCTCTGGCAGAGCTATTGGTGTTGAACGGGTCTGATCCGGTGGCTGAGGTTGCCATTCGGCAGCTCAGTGAGTCCTCAAAGCTGAAGCTCAGGTCACCTCGGAAGAAGAGTACGCTCATCATTTCGGGGGTCTCCAAGGTATGCCAGGTGCTGGCACTGTTGGGGACAGGTTCATCCCCTGTGGAGGGGGCAGTGTACAAAACATCCTGTGTGCAGATGTCAGGCTATGTCCCCGCTGAAGGGCTGCAGGGTGGCAGCCAGTGGGTTTGTGTGTTTCCAGGCAGCTGCTGGTGTCCACGGGGGTAGGGTGGGTGCTCTGTAAGTGTACAGCTTGAGGAGATATTTTGGGAAAATTTATAGAGCACGAAGAGGTGATATAAGTCTCCATCTATATCACCACTCAGTTTCTGGGGAACTTTCACTCTGTGCACATCACTCACCTCCAAGCATCTCCACCCTTTGTGGCCAGGACTCAGTAGTCTGTTACGGAAAAAAAATGTGTACTGTGGGCATCCTGGTCCACAGAGTAGTCTCTCACCATGCCCGGACATTTGCCAGTAGCCACAGGATGGGTTCTGGGTTCTAGGTGGGGTTCTGGCAGGTCTGCTTTGAATGAGTTCTGGGCACAGGTTAGGGAGGGGCCTCCTGCAGGGCCATAGAGAGGGCAGAGCTGGGAGGGACCAGTATGCTGAGGTGGGTTCCCCAAAGCTGCTGTTGTGCTCACTCCATCTGTCGTGGCCACCCAGGCTGGTCATGTCTCTTGGGGCTGGGGGTGGGGGTAGGGCTCCAGAGTGCAAGATGGTCTCAACTTCTCAGTGATTCTCCTGCCTCAGCCTTCCCAGGGTTGGGATGACAGGTGTGCACCACCAGGCTGGGTTAGATATAGAATTCTTATAAGGATATGAAGTAGCTACCAACAAATTCTGACTTTCAAGCAGCATGAACATGGTGTAGAATAAGAGAGGCTAAATCTGAAATGCAAATTTACCTCCTTTGGAAAGAGTTCACCCTTTGTGTCCTGCCTCTGCAGCTCCTAGTGTAGACACTTCTGTTCTTGGGGAGGGCACTCCCACACACCCTCTTCCATGGGGTCTGGACCCCCCAGCAGTTGTGACATAAAAGCCTTCATAGGTGGCTGGCTGCACCTGCTGATGCTTTAAAATTTTTCACGTAATTCCAGCACTCAGGAGGCCAAGGCAGGAGGATACCAAGAATTCAAAACCAGCCTAGACTACATAGCAAGAAACTGTCTCAAACAAAAACTAAAACAAAAACCACCACAGTGAGTGGGAGAGCAATGGTCTGGCATTTCCAACCCACCCCCCTGTTCCTCTGTCCTCTGGCCGCTCACTGAGGGTGCTCTCCCCACAGACCTCCCTCTCTCAGGACCAGGATGCTGCCCTCATGCTGGACTACGCAGCTTCCATGGACAGTGCCCCGCAGGAGGACACCCTGACCACTACCCCAGCGACCACCGCAGCCACTACCCCACCCATCCTGGAGGCAGCTGTATGCTCTGCTCCACCTGCCGAGGAAGAGCCCATCCAGGTGCCTACTGCCCCTGCACCTCTAGAGCCCGGCCTGGAACCCTGGGACGTGGAGAAGGAGGAGGAGGAAGCCAGGAGCAGGCTCTGCTTGCTTGAGCCCGATGGGGATGGAGATGAACTGTCCGAGAGCTCCCTGAGCGCCTGGGAGCTGGGTGTCCCCAAGAAGCAGAAAGGTAAAGCTGCCTGTTCCATTGGCTCTCTTGTTCCCTTTGCCCTAGTGGCCTGCCAGCCCCAGCCCAGCCCCAGCCACTCCTGCCGAGCAGAGCCCAGAACCCACTTTCTCTACCGCGCTCCCCTTCGCTCAGCCAGCAGCAGAGGGAGCCTCGTACACAGCCAGGCGCTTCTCTTCCCTGCCAGGGCCGCCAGGCCAGGTTGGCAGCCAGACCTAGGAATCCCCTAGGCAGTGGCTTCTGAGGTGTGCACAGTCTGAACCCCGACAGGGCCAAGCTTCTAACTCACCTGAGACTGCAGAGCAGTCTGGCTAAGCCTCAGTTTCCCTTTCTTTACTCTGGGGCGATTCCACTCCTGCTCCACCTACCAGCCCCTAGCAGGACCTTGGCCTAAGGTGGTGACATCAGGAGTTTCCTGAGTTGCTCACTCTGACCTTCTGTCCTACACTGGACACGGTCTAGGTCACAGGGGCTAGCCCCCGGCCTAGAGGCCAGCAGTGCTGCTAAATGCTCCACAGGGCACAGGGCAGCTCCACTGAGCCTCAGGGAGCCTCCTGCTCTGCGGTGGCAGAGAACCTGCTCTGGGAAGTCCAGTCAGCCTTTGGCCGGTCTCACCTGTTTTTTGGGTCTCTTCTTTTTTTTTTTTCTTTTGAGACAGGGTCTCTGTAGCCCAGGCTGGCCTTTAACTCACAGCAATACAATCCTCCTGCCTCAGCCTTCTGATTGCCGGGGTTATAGCCTTGCACCCCCACACGGGGCTTCCCACCCGGGCTTTGCTTCTCCTGCTGCTCTCCCATAACTGGTGGCCTGCCAGTGCCTATGGCTCACGGGTGGGGAGGAGTTAAAAGGAACAAGGAGGGGCTGGGAATTCCCAGAAAAGATTCAGCCCCTGCGGGCTTGCCCACTGCGTCCTGGGCCTTCAGTTTGCACCTCAGTACCCTCGCTCCTGGCGCCCCCTGGTGGTCATCTCCTGTGCAGGCACGCAGAAGCCCTGCACCGAGAGCTGAGCAGACTGTATATGTGGCTTGTCCATTCCATTACAGGCTGGTGGATGATGCCCTTTGAGCTTAGGGTGTTTGGGCAGCTCATGGGAACCCGTGACCACCTACACCTGTTCCCTGCTTCCTTCTTCCTGGGTGCTTCCACCTTGGGGTGCTGCTACGTTGGCCTGTAGTGCTTTAAAAGGGGGTATTTGGCCTCGTTTTAAAAATGTTTTGAACCTCAGCCAGGCACCTTGGTACATATCTAGTCCCAGCACTGGGGAGACTGAGGCAGGAGGACTGCCATGGTTCAAGGCCAGCCTGGGCTATACAGTGAGCTTAACACCAGCCTGAACTTGAGAGTGAAACCTTGCCTAAAAACTTTTTTTTTCTATTCTGGTTTTTTCAAGAACTTTGTACTTAGCCTCTTGGAGACGTCTGTGTTGTAATTACCGAATAGTTTTCACTTTGTTCAAAAAGTTTCATAATGAATCTTACTGGAAACAACCCTGTGAAAGCTGCATTCCATTGGAAACTTACTTCTGATTTACAAACCTCCTGTATCTTTAGTAAAGAGTCAGAGGATACCCGCATGTTTGGGATTTTCTTGGAAATTCACATACTGTGATACCCAGTGCAGGAACTTGAGCCCCACATTGGGGTTAACTTTTGAACAAAACAAGCTTCAATAGACTGGCCCAGCGATGTGAAGAGGCCTGACACTGTGCTGTGTGTGCACAAGCAGGCATGTAGTCAGGCTTGGGTGCATGACAGCGTGCTCTGCAGTTCAGGATGGCCTTGAACTCTCAGTGATCCTCCTGTCTCAGCCTCTGAAAGACTGGGCTGACAGGGATGCAGACCATATCCTACAGGTGTGTTTTACTTCAAGAGCACTGAGAGGTTTGGGGAGAAACTGGCAAGTTAAAGAACCTTGCCAATGCCCTGCATGGTGAAGCTGAGTGTGAGTGTGTGTGTGCACACGCGCATGTGGGTATGTGTGTGTTTGAGAGCGTGTGCACGTGCGTGTGTGCGTGCAGGCAGTGATGTAAATGCTTCCAGGCTCTCACTCTCTTTCATTCTGGTTTTGCTCTTGCATCTCGCATTTCCTTTAACCTAAGAGGATCACTCTGCCGACCTGAGTTAATTCCTGCGCAGTAAGTTACTTCTCCTTTGGTTTCCTCCGCATTGCCTCGCTATAGGAAGCGACCAAGCCGGCCCTTTGCCCGCCGCCCGCCCCTCTGCCCAGCCTCTCTCTCCTCCCTCCCCAGCAGCCCTCTGCTGCACCCTGAGCTCCTAGACCCATGAGGTGAGCGGGCTCCTTCACTACCGCCAGAGGGCGCTGCCTGGGGCTAGGGGTGGAGCAGACAAAGGGACCTTGCTATTCCAAGAGCAGCAGGCTACTGTTTGCAGGCTGCTTTTGAAGTGTTGTTTTGACACAGAGTGTCACTGTGTAGCCCAGGCTGGCCTCAAACTCACGGCGATCCTCTTGTCTCAGCCTACTAAGTGCTGCGATTGCCGGAGGGCTTCACCATGTCCCGACTGATGGAATTTTAGGGTGGGTGCTTCTTTTATGCGGATTAAGAATTAATTTGGAAATACATGTAACATTAGGGCTGTGCTTTAAGATAATTATTTTTTAATTCTTTCATGTACTTATTTAGACTTCAGCCCTGTGACTTTTTTCTTTTTCTTTTATAGAATCAGGGAAAGGGCCAGGTGTGGTGACACACAACTGTAATCCCAGCACTCAGGAGGCTGAGGTAGGAGGATCGCCGAAAGCTCAGGGCTAGCCTGGCTACAAAGTGAGAGGGCTCTGCCACAAAATAAGAAGAAGAAAATCAAGGAGAGGCTTTTTTCTCCTCCTCTCCTTCTGCTCATAAATCCAGATCACTTGACTAGAATTTCACCTTACCATGCCACTGTTCCCTTGCTTGTCAATTATTTTAGTTGTGCTGATGTGTGGGGTGCCCATGAGTTTCGCCCACATAGTGGGTAGTGGTTCTGTTGGGTTAGCAGGCCTTCTGGCTCCTTTAACAGTTTTTCCTAAATACTCATTTCTCGTGTGACAGCTGTGTGCAGTGATGGGGTAGAGTGTGGCCCCACAAGACTCAAGCATAATACTTGAGGGTCAGATCTGGGGATCAGGGCTTCCACCCCATCACCATGACTAGTGCCTCTGTCCTACTCTGTAGGACGCAAGACAGGTAACTGTGAGCCCCAGTCACTCCCTGTGGTGCTAGGGCCCAGACCTTCTGTCTGGTGGGGTGCTTCCTTCCATCCCTCTCTCCATTCTCAGATGAGAGTGATCTGAAGTGTATGTGTTTTGTTTTGTTTTGTTTTTCCTGAGACTGGGTCTTGCTATGCAGCAAGATGATCCTCCTGTCTCAGGATCCTCCTGTCTCAGCATCCTGAGTGCTGGATCACAGGTGTGCCCCACTATGCCTGAGTCCAATTTGCTCTTTAGGGGACCCTGGCAGCCATGGGCTGGGGTGAGTCCTATGCTCACTCCTGCCTGGAATGCAGCACCAGCCACAGATGGTGGCTATGGCCTCAGCTGTCAGTACACTGGGGGTGGGAACCTCCATGCCAGCAGGGTGGCAGGTGCCGGGACCCAGCACATGACAGCCTCCAGACCACATTTCCCAGAGACCAGAGCCTCTAAGAGGCGTTTACTAGCACTATGGTTAAGACTGCAACCCCAGTGGGAGCTGGGCTGCCTTCTTGCTGCAGAATTTCTTCTCTAGAGTACCTCAGTCTCTGTCCTCGAGTTCTTCACCTGACTGGAGCAGGCCCAACTCCACCACTGTGGGCACTTCCCAGGTTATGGCCTATGTGTACAAAATGCTGTCACAGGACTTCAGCCCAGTGTTTGGCTGAATCCTTGGCTACTGTGGCCAAGTAGACAGAAAGCCCCCATGACAGGGGTCCCTGCTCCAGGGGGGCAGACAGATGGACATTGCTTGGGCTTTATACCTGCCAGGGGCAGCTGTGTCCTGGGCACAGAGTAGCTCTTCTGCCCTGAGTTGCTCGGTGGCCAGGTGCGGTCCAATGGCACCAGTGCTATGCAGGGGCAGCGATCACCAGGGAGTGTGAGGACGGCCCAGCCCTCAGCACTTGAGGTGACTTGGGAGAGAACAGCTCCTCTGCCCTTGCCATTGCTCCTTGTGTTCAGGGATGGGCTGCAGTCCCTGGAGCATTTGCATTGCTGGACCCTCCTCCTCTTTGCTGAGCCCCTTCCAGAGATAATACCCAGGCCATCCACCCTGCCAGGTCACCCTCCCAGGGCCCACAAGCAGTCTGCGTACCTCCCGCCCTGGCCAGCCCTGCCTTGCCCAGAACAGATGTGCCAGCTCCATGGCAGAGAGCTGTGCTCAATCACTTTGCCACGGGTCCCCCACAGGCTGCCGTAGGTCATGCTCACCCATTGCTCCACTCACTGGCTAGGTTGCAGGTCTCCTCAGGCCATCACAATGCATCAGAAAGTGAATGCTAGAAACAACAGAGTTTCAGCCGGGCTAGAGGAGAGGGGAAGGGTGCACACACCTTTAATCCCAGCACTGAGGCTGAGGCAGAAAGGTTGCAATTAAGCAATTTAGTGAAACCCTGTCTCAAAATAGAATTTCTTAACCAGCTGGGAAGGCAGCTCAATGTGGAAGTTGTGGGTTCAATCCCCAGTGACACACAAAGCAAAGCAAAGCAGAACCTCACTGTTGTTTGTTAATGGAACCTGGGGCCCACCCACGGTGTCTACAGGGGGAGCCTTTGTGAGAGGCTGTCCCTGCCTCTCCTGGCTCCTTCCATCTGTAACAGGCCTGGTCCCTGTCTCGGTCCTCATGGGGTCCTTCTGCCTTCCTCCCTCTGTGTATCTGTCCGATCCAGCCTCCCCTCATATAGGGACATGGCCTTCTCCAACAAGGCTGCCCCCAAGATCCTTTAAGGAGATCGCCTCTCTGAAGTCACTTTCTGAGTCCTGGTTAGGAGCTCAGAGTATGCACTTTGGGACACAGTTAGGCCTGGGGCCAGGTCCCTGCTCAGCCCCTGACCAGGTTCCATGCCAGGTTGCAGGGGACAGACTCTTGAGCTGCCTCCCCTGCTGGAGTCCTGAGGTTGAGTTTGGCCTGGCCTGGGTTGCTGGGTTCCCTCCAGGACCTCCTTTTCTCTGGGGGGAGTGGGGCTGTCCTCCCCTCTTCTGCTACAGCCAAGGAGCCTATGTCTTAAGCTTGCAGAGACCACTGAGCCAAGCCCACGTTGGGAACCTCCAGGCCTTCCCCAACCCCAGCCTCCATCCTGTCAGCCTTAGTGGCCCCTGCATGTTGGGGGCTCTTGTGCCTGCGACCACCATCCTTTGGTCCCAAGGGTCATCCACAGGGATCGGCAGCAGTGGCCATGCTTCTTGCTCCACCAGCTCTTTGCACTGGAGAGGACACTCAGCTGTCCTCAGCGGCCAGTGATCTTTCTGAATCAGCTGCCTTCCGGGGACATGAATGAGCCTAGGAACTGTTTATGTCCCATGATGGCACCTACCAGGCCTACTGGTGGGATCTGAGTCATTTTCACATCTATACTCTCCTTTTTCATTCTTGCTGGCCTTCCTACAGCTGGCTTTGAGCTCACTGTATAGTCCAGGCTGGCCTTGACCCTACAGGGATCCTCCTGACTCAGCCTCCTGCATGCTAGGATTATGGGCATGTGCCATGTGATTTTCGATTAGCTTTGACCAGAATAAATTCATCCTGGTCGGTGGAACTCTGTAGCTTCTTCACATCTACCAATGAGACTGAGACACTCATCTCAACACTCAAGTCCTAAAGTGGCTTTCTAACTCACTCTGTCCCTATAGTAGGATTATGCAGCATGCCCTGGCTGCCTGACACTGGCACACATCATTTGCAAGAGCCCCCTACTCTTTCCTTCAGCAGCACAGCTTCACAGCTGCACTGTGGCTGTCAAACACCTGTGCAGAAAGAATGAGTTACCAGAGAGGGGCTGAATCTCCCAGCTGCCCCAGCAGGCCTGTCTGCCCCCAGGACCGTGAATTCCCCACACGAATGGTGATGGAGTTCACAGGCTGGCTCCAAGGCCTCCCTGACCTTGGGACCTAGGATGTACTAGGACACTAGGCTAATTTGTAGAGAACCAAATACTATGACTTGGACCTAATCTTGAAGGAACCATTGCTCTTTCTTTCTTTCTTTCTTTCTTTCTTTCTTTCTTTCTTTCTTTCCTTCCTTCTTTTTGTATCATGAATTGGACTTGACCTTATGGTTGCCAGGCAGGCAGGCACTTGTGCCACTGAGCTATATCTTGTCTTTTTTTTTTTTTTTTTTTTTTTTTTTTTTTTTTTTTTTTTTTTTTTTTGTTTTTTGGTACAAGGTCCCTTTACATAACTCAGCTGGCATGGTGATGCACACTTGTAGTAGAGGCTGAGGTGGAAGATACCTCAAGTCCAAGGCCAGCCTGGGCTGCACAGTAAGTTCAAGGCAGCCTCTTGTGTCACTGCCACACCTGGCTATCACCACTGCTTGTTTTCCATTCCATATGCTGCCAGCTAGCAACTGACAGATAGGACAAATCATACAAAATCTTGGGTCTTTTTTTTTTTTCACTCTTTCTTTTCCCTGTGTCTGTCTGTCCCTCCCTTCCATTTCCCTTCTCCTCTTTTTCTTTCTCCCTTCCTTCATCTCTCCTTCCCTTCCTTTCTTCCAGAAGTGTAAGGACTGAATCCAGACCCTGTTGCATCCTGGGCAAGCACTCTGTACCCAAGCCATATCCCAGCCCCAAATTGAGGTTTTGTAGGTTGATAATGACTAGAAAACTCATTCCCACTGTTTTAGCCTGAATGCCTGCATGTACGCGCGTGCGCGCGCGCACACACACACACACACACAGATCTGTAATTATTTTTAAGAAGTCTCAGTCTCCAAATAACAACTGTTACTTACATTTCCTGAGAAAGTGAGTGCATTGCTGTCAGGGACCCTGCTTGGTTTGGGGTACAGGGCTAAGCCCTGCCTCAGGGAAGGAAGGTGCAGAGGCGCCCACATGGCTGTCTGGTGGGAAAGGCTTTTTATCCCTGTAGCAGGGTCCCCGCCTGCAGGCTGCCCTCCTGCTTCTTCTGAGTCTCTCCTGCCTGTCACACCTGGGTCCTTCCGTCCACCACCCCCTCTGAATGTGCTGTGCCCCTCTTGCAGGAGGAATCCTCAGGAAAGGTGCAAAGCTGTTCTTCCACCGTCGGCACCAACAGAAGGAGCCAGGCATGAGCCAGTCACACAACGACCTGCTGTTCCTGCAGCAGCCAGAGGGTGTCCACAAGAAGAACAAGACCCTCACCAGCATCCTGAACAAGAAACTGCTCCCCTGGCAACGGGGCAGGGGTGCCACTGTGAATAGAGTGTCCAGGGAGCCCTGCACGTAGCCCACAGGGCCACCTCCTTCCTCAGGGAGCCACAGACAGGGGGCCAAGATGTGCCCAGGACAGAGTAGGGTGCCTACTGCTGCCCAGTGCCCGCCTAGCTTGCTCGGTTTCTTCCAGCAACCTAAGCTTTGGAAGGGAAAAAGTAGCCAGCATTTGCAGCCAGGAGCTTTGCCCAAAGAGGGCTGATAAGCCCAGTTTTCACCAGGTACCCCTGCAACATCTGCTGCCCCCAGCTCAGGCATGCTCCAGCCTGTACCTGAGGCTCTTCTGGAAGGAGGGGAATAATGTGATGTGATAGACAGTGGTGGTGAGGGGTGGGAAGAACCAGCTTCACTCACTGACCCACCAGCATGACACTGGGGGTCAGGCCTGACTGTGTCAGGAGGAGGCAGCGCCCCCTGTGCTGTCCCTGGGCACCGGATGAATGGAACACCTGCCTGATCCTCTGCTGGAATTACAGTGTGCACCTGAACCGGGTGACAGGGAGGTGGTGGGATTTTTGATAAATGCAAGTTATGATAGGAATGGAAATCTAGGAAGGCACTTGCCTTTGGTATTAGCCACAGAACTTGCACATGTGTGCAACTCCTATGTAAGTCCTATGCATATTTTGCTCAGCACTTCCAAGTTCACCTGGAGCCTCCTTACAGGTGCAGATGCGTGCAGGTTGCCATGGTTCCTACACTTGCCTCTGTCCTGTGAAGCTCAGGGTGCCCATGGGGCTGTGGACAGGAAGTCAGGGCAGTGAGCTCTGGGTTACCAAACTCACATGCACAAGTCTTGCCAAATGCCATTGACTGCCCAAAGTCTGTCTGGGGCAGTCATGGGAATGACTTTGAGTCTCAGGGGTCAGTCTTAGGAATACAACTGTAACAGCAAAGGGGTCTGCTCACGGGACTTTGTAGGGCTCTGCAGCACTCTGCTGTGAACAGTGTACCAGGCACATTTTGGGGTGTCCTTAGGTGAGCGCATGGGACTGTGAGAGCTTCCTGCAGCCCACTTCTAGCAATTGCTTCGCTCCAGGCCCAGGGCACAAGTGTACTACAGAGCAACTGCCCTGGCCGCAGTGAAGTCTCCTCAGATTCCGCCTCACTGAGCCAGAGAATGCTGGTGTGAAAACCTGACCCCAGGCACAGGTGCGGGATGGGGCACCAGCCTCACTGTGGTCCTCTGTGGGTCCAGACCATGGAGTTCAGGGGAAGTGGACCTGCTCATGAGCGAAGACTGGGAGAAAGCCCTTACTGTGGCACTGGCTTTTCTTTTTTGTTTTTAGGGAGAGATTCCAAAAGTACACTAGAAATCTCACTTTGAAATTCATGTTGAACACTTCTTAGATATTCAGGAGTTAGCAAGTGACTTTAATGTTACTTTATAGACACTTTTGCTGGTTATTTTTTTAATTTTATTTTTTTAGGGTTTTGTTCTAAAGTTAGTCACTGTAAAGTCCCCAAACCCACCATGTTACCAAGTTAATCCACAGAGTTAATGACCACTACTTTTTCTCTGAAATGGAGGTCACCTTAATCTATTGTTGCACTTGAAGTATTACTGTGCCATGCTCTGGGCAGAACTTGTGACATACAACAAATTTTTCTCTTTTCTTTTTTTTTTTTGTACTGAGATTGAAGCCACAGCCTTGCACATGTTAGGCAAATGCTCTACCTCTGAGCTTCACTCCCCTGTCTCTCTGTCTGTCTCTGTCTCTGTCTCTGTATATATATATATATATATATATATATATATATATACACACACACACACACACACACACACACACACACACACAAGGTGTAAATTTTCCAGGCTTGAACCTGGCAATCCTCCTGCTTCAGCCTGAGGCTAGTACAGGTTGTGCCACCTCATCAGGCTACCCAGGCTTAGTCCTAAGATGCTATTGTATGTTGGAATTTCAGGCCCTGATCAGAAGTATTTTACTACAGACTGAGGACCCCTTGTCTAAAGAGTTTCACAATTCAAAGTTTTTTTCTGATTTTGGAATATGTGAATAGACTTTCCTGGTTGCTCATCCTCTAATTTGAAAATCTAAAGTACTCAGAAATCTGGCAAGCACAAAGTCCCGAGCTCAATCCCGGGTACCAAACAAAACAAAACCCCAAGAATTCTGAAACATTTCAAGTGTCCTAATACTCAGAAGGCCTCCAACTTCAGATCTTTGCATGAGGGAGGCCCTACTGATACCATTTCTGTGGTGTGGTTTTGAAATTCCAGTGGGTCCCTGCGTTTCAGTGCTTAGCATCTGAATTTTAAGCTGTGCTCCTTTAACAGAGAAAGCTTTTTTAACCATCCTGTTCCTGAGCTTCACAAGCCTCCACCTGCTATGTCCCTGTGTGGGGCTGGCTTTCTGAAGGTAGCATGTGTGCCCTCCAACAAGTGGCCTTTCCTGTGACAAAGAACACAGGTGTGGCACAGGACAGGGACATCGGGTGGCCTTGGGGCACCTGAGGAAATGGCTGTCCTGATGCGTGAAGGCCCTTTACCAGCATTTTCTGGGGTTGTTTCTTCATGGTATGTGTCGAATCGAATCATTAAAGATAAAGATGGGCTCAGGTGACACAGCACATGCTGAAAATGCTGGCTGACTTACCTGCCACAAGCTTTAGTGGATTCAGGGTTTTTTTTTTTTTTTTTTTTCCCAGATGAAAATTTAAAAGCCATTCACAAATAGTGATATGTTTGTATCTCCAGAAGTAAGTGCTGGGGCTGGCTAGAAGGAATGGGCCACCATCCCTTGGCCAACCTACTTTGTTAGGGGCTGCCTGTGTCCTTTGCAATCTTTAGGAATGTGTTTATATTTCATGTTGCAATAACAGAAGTCTTGTTCCTCTTGTTCCGGTGGAAAACCTGCTGTGAGAAGGATTCACATGAGCACTTTATTTTAACCAAGTACCCAAGTTCAAGTCCAACACCAGCCCTAGAGTCCTCACCATGGCTGCCTGGCTGGTCTCGGCCCATCTAGATATTTGGCTGCATCTGCCAAAGAGAAGCTGAGATTTTCTTCTTGAGCAGATAGGAACCTCATTGCATTGCTGCCACCAGAAAATGGGCATTTTGTGGGTCACACACTGGAGACTTCAGCACTTCAACCCTCAGCATCGCACTGCTGGACACTGGAAGTCAAAGCGCACACCTCTGCCAGTGGAGCACAGGTCTGTCTTGGTACCAAGCCTGATGCCAGGCCATCTCCACTGCCCCACATGGAGACAGTGGAACCCCAGAACTTCAGGGCTCTCTGCTGATCCTGCATGGTGCCCTGCTGTCACCAAGGCTGTCCCTGGTGCTGTTTTAGATCTACATTAAAAAAGAAAAAAGGTTCCAAGGGTGGGGGAGCAGTGTGGGCACTGGACTCCGGGGTGACAACTGCAGCCTAGCAGCACTTTAGACACAGGCTCGACCCTGTGCCCGGCCTGGCTAAGTCCCACTGAGGACACCTGGCTATTGTGGGAGTGGCCACTGGAAAAAATAAATGTGCACATGGAACACAGCACACAGAGTGGTTTGTACCATGCCTTATGCGACTGAGAGTCCCAGGGGTGGGAGGGCTTGAGGGTCTCCTAGTTAGGGTCTTTCTTTGTCCCTGAATGGGGCTCACAATCACAGCCAGCAACCTGTAAGAAGGGCAGTGGGAACCACTGTCTGTTGAGCCTTAGCTCTCCGCAAGAGTTCCTAACGTTTTTCCATCACTAGGGATTGAATCCAGGGCCTGTGAACTCAGTTACCTCCCCAACCATTTTTACTTTTTGAGGCAGGGCCTCAGTATGTTGCTCAGGCAGAGCTCAGACTTGTAGTACTCCTGTCTCTGCCTCTGTTTCCTAGAGTACTGGGATGACAGGCATGTGCTACATGCTGGTCATCCCAGCACTTGGGAGGCTGAGGCAGGAGGATGGCTGCAAGTTTAAGGCCAGCCTGGGCTACAAAGTCAACCTGAGGCCAGCCTGAACTGAGTAGTAAATCCCTGCCTCACAAGACCAAACTGAATCAAATCATACACTTTCAGAGAGTGAGATGGGTCCCCTCAAGTGGTGCTGAATAATGGACACTCATGGCAGAGGCTCTCTGGGCCTTGGTTTCCCAGTGGCGGAACCTGGCCCACCTTTTGGGGGACACATTTGGGGAGTAATGTGCAGGGTAAGGTGAAGGTTACATGGGGTGTGGCTCAGGCCAGCCACCTAGACAGAGACCCACCTGATCTGCAAAGGGACAGGGGCATAAGCAGGGATGTGCTCATCTTTTCAAGGACACCTGCTGTCCATGCCCACCCTGGCAGGTGGCCTAGGTGGGAGTGAGCCAGCTCAGCTATATGTGTGAAAGTGCTCTGGAGTATGACTGAGGGGCCTGGCATGGTCATAGAGCCACTGAAAATCAACATGTCCTCTTGGACCAGCTTTCCAATCTGATCAACGGCTGGTTCCTTCCGGTGAACTGTGGGTTCTGGCCCATCTGTCTACATTGCCTGGATTAATCCACCTTAGTCTACCTGCCAGAGTCAAGTGCAGAGATCAGGCATGACCTTAGATGGTCATTTTCACACGTTAGCACTGCCAGCAACAGGCAAGAATACCATAAAGTAAGATTCCTTGTTTTGTATAGAGTACAAAGTAAGTTAGTTGCTAACAAGCATCTGCTCACAAAAACAGAGATGGGCAGCAAAGTGGCTAAGGATATTTACAGTGCTTTTTTTTTCTTCTTAATGAGACAGTGTCTCACTCTGTAGTTCACCATTCCTGGTTATGACATCTTCAACAGAAGTTTTACATTTAAATTAAGCCAGCAAGGGGTGCTGTTGGCAAACCAGCCATGTCTGGTCTGTGTTCAGGGAAAAAACGCTTGCAGGTGTGAGGGCAATAGCTTTACATTCTCAAGTCGTTTTAAAAAAAAACATCACACAGACCAATAGCCATACACCTGTCGCGAGATACACCATGAGTTTGCTCAGCTGACTGCTGTCTCACTATCTACTATTATCTGTCCATTGTCTGTCTGCAGGCATTAGGGTGTTTCACTGGAAACCCTCTGGGATACATCATCTTCAAGAGCTGCTCTCATAGCACCATGTCGTGACCAGGGGAGCCCTCCCATGCTGTCCTGTTACAATTTGGTCTCACACATCATCTTCAAATGAGTCCCTTTGCCCTAAGCATAACCATTAGAGTTGAGCATTTCTTTCTGCCCATGATTCAGAGATGACGTATTGCATTAGTGTTTTTTGTGATGTACACTTGATGCTTTCAGTAGCGTTTTTGCTCCTGACTTTAGAATTTGCAGTGTAACCCTGCCTCAGATAGAAGACAGCATTATTTCTGGCCTTTATTAAGGAGCTGAACCAAACTCACCCAAGCCGGAGGGGGGGGCAGGTGAGGGTGGGCATGGTGGGAGGGGAAGAGGGCCCTGTGAGCTCTAGGTGTGGCCTACTCGTAAGTTCTCTTTTCACTCCTGCTGTGATGGGCACTCTTTACCTGTAAACTATCTGCTTGGGCTTGTGATGCTGTTGAGAAATGGTGGGGCACTCATCAGGGCCCTGTGGAGTCAGAAGTCATCACCCTGGAGTAGGGGAGGGTGACGTTGGGGGTGGTGTACTTGGACAAAGACTGGAAAGGAAAGATGTAGAGGGACAGGGCAGGCTGCTGGAACACTTGCTGTCTCAGTGCAGTAGGGACCAAGCAGAGGGCTGGCAGGCTGGCCAGAGGTCCTGGGTCCCTGACTGACCCTGGGGCACTGAGAGGGGTCCCCAGAACTCCCAGAGCTGCTTGCCACAGGGGTCTATCTCTGGGGGAGCCCCTGTGTGTGGGACTCTAGGGAGCAAGCCCTGGCTTTCGTGGACAGCTGCAGCCACTTGGATGGGGGCCCTGTCCCACTGGCAGAGGACCAAAGGGCATCTCTCTGCTTTTACCACTTTAAACTTTACCCTTGCTCATCTTATAAATAAATATGGCTTCGTTTTTGGTTTTCTTATAGCGTACACTGGCACTGGCGCCAACATCCTCTTTGGAGCCCGAGGTCCTGCGTGCTTTTCACCCCCACCCCCGCCCCCCAGCTCACTCATTCTCCTGCTGGGCCATCTCTGAGTCAGTAGGCCAGTCCGTAGAGTTTGCCCCGGGAGGTAGAGAGGAGGCAGCGGTGTGGACCTGAAGCCAACACCCGGGTCCAGGCCTAAGCTCTGGCCTTGCCAGACGTGGCGGATCCATCTGGATCGCGACGCCCAATCCACTCTGAAAACTCTGGGCCGGGGCAGCGCCAAACCTGCCATAAAGACGGTGTGCCGGCCGCTGAGACAAGGACTGGGCACCTTCCACAAGGAGTAGGGGGATGCGGCGTGGACCCCTCTGAGTCCGCAGGCCGCGCCCCCGATGCCCACGGCTCGGCCCCGGCCCAGCCGCTCCGCTCCGCACTACAACTCCCACGATGCCGCGCCGCCGCCCCACGGCTTCCGGTGCTGCGCAGTTTCCGGAGCGGATCGCAACCCGGAGTCCGGATCCGGCCCGCTCGGCGCCGTCCCGCGCAGGTAGAGCCCCGGCCCGTCGCCCCCGCCGCCCCGCGGCGTCGCCGCCCGCGCCCCGCTACCCCGGCCCCGGTCCCTGCCCGCCGCCCTTGCCCGCGCCTGCGCCCCGCTCCCCGCTCCGGCCCCGCGCCGCCGGTTCTTTGTCACCGCGCGGCCGCGGGCGCCGGCGATCGGAGTCAAAACCCGGCTGGATTTCCGGAGCCGCTCCGGGATCGCCCCGCGCGCCCGCGCCGGTCCCGCCCGCCAGCCCCACGGCCCCGCCGCCCTGGCCCCACCGCACCCGTGCCCACGCCGAAGCGCCACGTTAGCCGCCGGCTGGGATCGCGTCCAGGCCGCTGCCCCCTCGGGTCTGGCGTCTACCCTTCCTCGGGACCGGGCCCCAGCACCCACGCCCACCGCCCACGCCGGGCCCAGGGGGCTGGAGCCGCCCACGGCCTCCTGGCTGTAGCTGGCCCCTAGGCCGGGGACACGGACGTGGGAGCCCACGCAAGGGTTCCCAGGTCCCATTCTTTTAAGGTGTAAAAATTCTGGGAAGACTCCTTTATTAATTTTCTAAGTGTTTTGGTGGCAGAGACCAGGGTGCAGATATGCAGGTGGCATATGCCTTTCTGTTGGGAAGGGGTGGACAGGTGGGGACCGGTCGGACCCTCTGTGACTCCAGTGACCTGGGGGTGAGTTTTGACCCCGGATGGAGAGTGCAATCCCCAGCTAAGTGTTTCCTGGGCCCTGTTTCTGTGCAGCCCCCAAAGCTGCCACCCAGGCCTTTTACACACACTGGAAGTGATCCTTGCTGGGACCAAGTGGATGGACATGGGAGCAGCACGCGTGTGACTGGGATCACGTGAACCTGTAGCTGTGCAAAGCCTTCAGAAGCTACATGCTCTCATGCCACTCCTGGAACAGCAATCCACCAGGTGGACATGGACAGCCCAGCCTGGTCCAGTGTCCCTGAGGATGACAGGGGAAGGTGACCTGAGTTTGTGACCCACCTTAAGGGGTGACTAAGAGGCTTTGTGACCAACCACAGCAGGTGGCAAGATCTCCTTGGAGAATTCAGTGATGCCTACACTGTTTCCTAAGTGACAGGATCCCCACCCATGGCCACGTTTTGTTCCAGGCCTGAGTGCTGTCACCTTCTCCATATTTTCAAGGCTCCCTCTGGCTCCAAATTCCTGCCTCCCAGGGAGCCATTCAAACTTGGTGTGATCAGAGTTGGGATTTTCAAAGGGAGAGGCTCTCAATTCTCTTCTGTATAGAGTTTTTCTTTTTATGTCTGATTCCTATTTTTGCAAAAATCATTGCCAGCCAAGAATATATAATTGTGTTCCATTTTGGAAGTGGCTGTGATGCTTTATTTCTCCAGTGCACAAATTAATAAATTAAGAGATAACCACAACTGCCACTGACCAGCTTTGTCAGAGTCACTGGGTTTGGGCAGGAGCCCTGTTTACTGAGATGCAGCTCCTAGCATTTTCCAGGTATCAGTTTGGATTGTGAGCCATGTGCACAACACTTGTCCAGCACCCCTCACAGTCTTTGTGTGTGCATGGGAGCATTTGCACCCTCATCACACACTTGATAAATACACACTGAGCATCTAGCGTGTGCCTCAAGCTGCAGCCAACCTGGAAGTTTGCCAGGCCTGGTAGCCCCAGTGTTCAGACAGGTGGGACAGGCAGTATAGATAGCTAGTAATAAGTGTATTAGGTGACAAGGAAAACAGGAAGAAGGGAGCAGGGACCAGACTGAGGAGGGTCTGAGGAAGGTCTTTTAGGCTGAGACACAGGCCTTGAGGGGATGATGGGTGGAGATCAGGGTGAGATTGATCTATGCAGCATCTGGCAAGGCAGAGGCCCTGGAATGGAATCAGACAGGATCTGAAGGGCAGGCAGTGCCTGGGAGACAACCTGGGGGCACTTGGAGCACCCACAAAAAGAGCCAGGCCCAGGATCTGCTTCAGTGGACAATAGGAAGTGCCTCATCCAGGGGCCCCCAGGCAGCTGGGCCCTTATGGGGATATCTGGGCCATTAGGGGTGCAGAGCAAGCACCCTGTGGGGCTGCCCTATTCAGGAAGCCTTTGCCTGCCCTATGGGGCTGTGACCTGGTCTGAATGCTGTCCTCTGGCAGCACAGGGGACTGCCATCTCTGATATCCCCAGCCTTGGAGTGGCTGTGGCCATGGGGTGCGAGTCCTAGAGTCCCGTAGCCCTGCAGCTTGGAAGGACCTTGCATACCAAGCCCTGCTGTTCAGTGTCCTGAGATCTACCCCTGCTGCAGGTAGAGCTGCAGATGACAAACTGGAGTTTGGGTCTCACAGATGTGTTTCCTGGTGTGGCAGAATCAGTATTTTTAGAACTCTGGATGTTATATCCTTGAAGCAGTTTGATTAGGACCAAAGAGGGTATGCTGCCCCTAAGATGCAGGTAGCATGGTTGATGGCTATTGCAGAGGACCTGGCTGGCTGAAGAGGCTGACATGCTGGGTTGAGGGGCTTGTGGTAAGTGTGATGCACAGAGGTAGGGTGCCACAGAGTCTGCCAGGCTGTCCCTTAGGTAGGCAAACAGGAAAAAGGTACATAGCCAAAAGGCTCACAAAGGAGTGTCTAAGAAGGGGGTTCAAGGCTGGATAAGGGTGTCCCTATTCCATGCTGTCATGGTAGGGCCTGGGGAACAAGGGGACACATCTTAATGGAGCACTTTGGAGGGGCTGAGAGGATGTGTTGTTCTAGCCCATAAAAGCATGAGACAGGAAGCCAGGGAGTCCTCCTGGGATGTCTGCAGCAGTTGTTTTCCTGTTTCAGTGCCTGGTACTTCAAGGAGCAGGGAGGGATGGTCTATGTGGAAATGTGGCATTCCCATGTGGCATGGGTGGGGCATTTTGTTTGGATTCTAATGAACCTAATGGTCAGGTAGGAGTTTTACAAATGGAGAGAGGGTTTCTGTCAAGGCATGTCTCCTGCTGCTGTGACAGACTGGGTAAGTTTCAGGAGCAAAACTGTGTCCTTCAGTTCTGGAGGTATGGGTGCCCACTCACTCTGGGGACCCCAGAGCTGCCTGAAGAAGCAGAACATTAATGCTGCCTTAGTGATATATTAGGCAAGAGGTGCTCAGGGCCCTTGTCCCACCGAGCCACTTAATTCTGAGTCTACAGGAGGGCATTAGGCCTCCTACTGAAGCCTATACTGCCTTAGTTTACCTTTTTAGATAGTAGAGGACACATCTTTTCTTCTCTAAAGAACCAGAAGTGAAATCAGAAATCCAGATGCCCTCTCGGATAAAGTTAAGAAGTTTATGGGGCTGGCAAGATAGCTCAGCAGTCTAAAACGCCTACTTAGGCAAGCTTAGGCAACCATAGTGACTGCTGTTCAATCCTTGGCACCACATGCTGTGCCAGCCCCACCCCCACCCCCAGGGCAGGCTGAGCTGGCCATAAATAAATATAAATAAATAAAAAGTTGGGGCCTGGCGGGATGGCTCAGTGGTCTAAAGTGCCTGCTTGGGAAAGCTTGGGCAGCTTCAGGGACCACAGGTTCTATACCCGACACCACATGCTGTGCTAGCCCTACCCTCGGGGCGGGCTGAGCCAGCCATAAAAATGAGTGAATAAACAAACAAAGGTTCTGAAACAAGAAAAAAAAAAAAGAAGTTTAGAAAGAGCAGAGTGACCCGGGCATGGTGGCGCATGCCTGTAATCCCAGCACTTGGGAGGCTGAGGCAGGAGGATCAGTGCGCGTTCGAGACCAGCCTGGGCTACAAAAGTGAGTTTAAGGCCAGCCTGAACTGCATAGCAAGACCCTGTCTCAAAAAGACAAACAAACAAACAAACAACAACAACAAAAACCAGAAAAAATTATAAGAGAAATCTGTGTATGCTAGGTAGCACATGTCTTTAATTCCAGCAGTTGGCAGGCTGAGGCAGGAAGATCACTGTGATTTGAGGCTGGCCTAGGCTACATGGTGACACTGTCTGCAAAAAGCAAAACAAAACAGCTGTGCTTTGCCTCCTACATCTTGCATTCTGAGTGAGAGCATTGGTACCCAGGCAGCTGGTTGTGCTGTGAGGCTGGAAGGACAATCAGGCCTTCCAGGGAAGCTGCAGCAGAGTGAGACATGTTGGAGCAGGAAGGTGAGCCAGCACAGGGGTCCAGGTGGGCTCTGATCTGGCACTGTGTTGGGGACTTGAAGCTGAGGACATCACTCACCATGCTCTTTGGACCAGAGGGGTAGCATGGCAGGTGGAAAGGGAGTTCTGGGGGGCAGGGATAGAAACATCATGAGTGGTACCAAAAATGGTCTGAGGTTTAAACAGGTGAGGAGATGCAGAGAAAGTATAGTTGAGGCCCCTGGGTTTCCTCATCTGTATGGGGAAGCTGAGGCGCAGCACCTGCTTGGCTGGATCCCAGCAGAGGCCAAGCCTCCTCTGTCCCCACCCCCCACATGCCCATGTGTCACAACCCTGGGGTGGACTTGCCCTGCCCCAGGGTCCTTTGCATCTTGTCACTGAGGCCCATGCTGGACAGCAAGGAAGATGTCCCCTTCTGTGTGAACAGAAATCCCAGGGCCTCAAGCAAGGCTCAAAGAGAGGCTAGAAATATATACTGGATTGCCAACTGGGCATGAAAGAAATTGCTTATAAATTCTTGTGTTAAGTAAACATTGAAATTATGATAGTTTGCATATGTAGGATTAAGTAAATTTGAATCTTCCAAGATATTTTATGGCTATAGACAGGACTTTGTGGCTGCTGTTACTGTTGTCTTGTGTCTGTCTGTCTGTCCTTTTGAGACAGGATCCACTATGCAGTTCAAACTGGCCTTGAGCTCACTTTGTAACCTAGCCTGGTCTCATACTTGCAGTGGTCCTTCTGCCTTAGCCTCCCAAGTGCCAGGCTCACACAGGTGTACCACCACACCCGGCATGGCTGTTTTCCAGTGCTAAGGTAGTTGGATACCCACAGACATATAGTGAACATTTCCACACTGAATGTGGAACATGATTGAGGTGTTGGGCACAATAGGTGGGCTCTCTGCTACCTCATAGCTGCAACCCAGCATGATGAGATGCTGGGTTTTTACACGTGCCACTGCTGGTCAAAGCCAGGGCCTTGTGTTAGGTGAATGTTCTCCCACCTAGCTGTGTCCCCAGCCTCAGCTGAATCCCTTCTGTAGTGATGAGCCACATCTGGATAATGGCTTGAAACTGTAGGACTTGTCTAAGAAATGCAAAAGAGGTGTGGCCAGGAGATCTTAGTGGGGAAAGCACAGCCTGTAAAAGGATCAGTAACTAGCCAGGTCTTGGTCCCAAAGGCTTCCTTCTGTTTTTGTGTCCTAAGCCAGGGTTGCATTTTGAGTTCATTTTTATGAGACCTGAGGTCTCGGTTCATTCTTTGGTTCCTGGGTGTCTGGCTGTTCCAGCCCCATGTGTTGCAACATCTTTGCCTCCTCCATTGAGTTGCATCTGGCTTTGTCACAGTGAGCTGGGCTTTGGGTCTGCTGCTAGGCTCCCCGTTCTCTTCCCTGATGCACTGGTACCAACACCTTTGTTCCTGAAGTTTCCTAGTTAAGCTTGAAACCAGGAGACTGATTCCTGCTCCTTTACCCTTCTTCAGAATTGCTTCTCACCCCTGTCACCTGTGACTTGACAGGATCAGTCTTGGGAACCTGGGCCTAAACTTGGCCCTTTCTGTCACGGTCTGGCCAGGCAGCCAGGTTTCAACCTGACTGACATTTGTGATACACTTACTGGCCTGGTCCCTCACTGGGGTCTCTGTTACTGCAGTTGTGCTTACTCCTTTTGTTCATAGTTAGTCACACAGACTGTAGAGAGATGTGGGGTGGAGTAGTAGTGTAGCTTGGACACCCCCACTACTTATCAGAGTGATAAGGCTGTTCCAAGTGGACTCAGCAGAGACAGGTGGCCCTAGACTCTGTATTTTCTTGGATATTATGCTTCCTGGCCCAGGAAACCCCCCAGGGAAACTCAGGGTTCCATCAGACTGGTGGTTCACACTGACATCTTTAGTGCTTCCCTTTCCTTTTGCCTGAAGTTCTGCTTTCTATAGTCCCTTGTGTGGGACTTCGCATAGGCTGTGGGAGTCTGAACTGTGACTTCAAAGAATGTTGGGCGCATCCAGGGACATTGTTTGCTCAGAGAGTAGACTTTGAAGATACCCTGTCTCACTCCTCCCTGTGAGGATGACTGATCTCTGTCCGTGTCTCAAGAAAATTATCTCAGAAGCTACCCTTGGAGGACTGTCACATTCAAGTATGTCCATGGCATGTAATAAGAGGCTGAAACTCCAGGTTGTTTTCCTGCCCTCTCGATTCTGTCCCCATAGCATCATCCAAAGCCGCCTCAGCAGGGTCCTACCCCTTGTCACCCTGCGTGGAGTGGATGTGTCCATGTGGCTCCTGAAGAAAGTAGCTAACAGACCCAGGGTTGGGACAGTGCTTTCCCAGGGAGAGGTAGCCAGGCCCCACTGATTCACCACGTGACCATGACAAGACCAAAAACAGGCTCTCTGCTCCTGCCCTCATTGAGTTTTATTAGGACCCCTTCCTGCTGGAGTCTGGCTGGAGTTTTGGGGTACTTCATGCAGCCTTATGTTCCCACTGCAGACCCTCTTGACCAGGGCAGAGGGGGCAGGGTTGACATTCATGAAGTACATGCAGGCCTCCTTTGCTAGGAAGATACCTAGCAATAGCAGTTGACCCCAGAGGTCAACAAGCAGCAGATCCAGGAATGATGTGGACTGGGGATTGTTATTGGGTATCACAAACTGTGCATCTTGTTTTATGTTCCTCCTCTTACTATGAGGTTGTTGTTTTTATTTCCATCTTTCAGTTTAGTAATCTGAATCTCAGAATGGAACCTGGCTGAATTGCTCAACAAATATGTGCATTGATGGTTGGGGGTTGTCAGGGTGTGTTCAGCTGTATGGGATGGACAGGTTCTTCGGGTGACCTCTGTTAGGTTTTTTGGTGGCACAGTGGAGAAGCAGAAGTAAAAGAAAGGAATGGAAAAGACCTTTATTGCCATTGAGCTGGACACAGAGAGGATGGTTGGCAGGGAGATGGGAGGAACCTCTGACCTGAGTCAGAAAGGCTGACTTCATGGACTTTTGCTAGGGGTAGAGTTTGAGGGACAGATTCAAGGACACACAAGGAATTGATTGGAGGCTTCCTTGTGTGCACAGGAAAGATATCCAGGACTGGGGTGGGGAAGAAAGAGGAACTGGTCCATTGGGAAGCTAAGCTGTTGCTTTGGATATTCAGCCATGTTGAATGAGGAACATGATAATTTAGCAGCTTGTCCTTAGGCTGGAACATATCATTTTCATCGTTTAGTTGTTATGAAGGGGCAATGACTCTTAGACTGCTTCATGCTAAGTCAGGGCATTGTCTTGGGGCGAAGAGGTTGATAGGATGATGGTTCATACCCATATAGAAGCTAGTGCTAGGTGTTTCAGCCAGGATAAGTTATCATTAGTGAAGCCTCACACCCAAGATCAAAGAAATCTTATGTGGTCCCTGAAAGCCCTCTGGGTAAACAGTCCAGAGTCTGGTGGTGAACAAAAAGACTAGCAAAAGGTAGGGAATCAGACACCAAATGGAAGATCAGTATATGAGTTATCCTTGGGTTTCCGAATCCTTAGTTAGGTGAAGACACGCAGGCAACAGAAGTTGTGAAGAACACTCAGGCAACAAGGGCTCAGGGTCAGGAAGAGCAGAGTTTTCAGGTAGAGTGAAGTTGTCTGGACACCATTTGGCTCCAGTGATGTGGAATCAGGAAGGTAGACTGGTGACTTTTACCATTGTTGCTGTTGAGAGGACAACCTGGTGGGGGCCTGTCCACATAGGGTCTAATCCTGTAGGCTTAAAGGATTTAAGATATATTAAATATCCAGGAAATATAGATGGTGCCAATTGAGTGGTATCTGTTCATTGTGAAAGGGGGTTTTGCATGTTGTCACAGAGGTACCAGAGCAATGACAGAACAGGAATATAGTCAGTGTTGGGAGGAAGATTATCAGGAGTGGGGAAGTTCTGAAGCAGAAAAGGTCTCTCCTGCAGGAGCTCAAATGAATGCAGCTCCAGGATAAGTTTGGTGAGGTGGATCAGTAAAAGCCCATTTGTCTCTATTTTCCCCTTGGTGTTTAGGAGCTATTGGATGTTGGGGAGTACAGGGGAAGGCTGAGGGATCCTTGAGGCAAACTAGTTCAGGGGTAGCGTAGTGGCATGAGTAGAACTGGAATTGTCTCAAAGTATGTGGTCAACAAAGGAAAAGGAATGTAAGAGCTGGTGGCACATCGAGGATGGGTATGTAGGATGAGCACTGTGGAGAGAGAGATGAAAGAGAAGTGGGATTTTGGAGAAGATCTTTCCTCATGACAAGTGTGGGTCAGATTGGGATCACAAGGAAATTATGAATGAAAAATACTGTCTAGAGTCAACAGGGAATGACCCTGTCTGAAGGGGTCATGTAGGTTGGTCATCAACATCCACTATGGAGACTGCAGATCTAATACATGGCCTGAAAACTCAGGAAGAACATTATATGTGGCCCCCATATCAGCAAGAGTGTTCTACTGGAGATGTCCAGTGAAACTCAGGGCTCTGGCAAAGGTACCTTGATGGAGGCCATGGACCAGGAACCCCGTTGTTTCTCTTCAGGGGCAAGACTGAGCAGGCCTATTAATGGATCCAGCTGCAGTGAGTTCTCCCATGAGGATAGGGAATTGGATGACTTACGTGCTCTCTAGTGGACAGGACAGTCTCATTTTCAGTGACTCTTGAGCTTGCAGGTGGGATCAGGTCTCAGTGGTGGCTGCAGGTTGGCACAGGCTTATGCTCAGTGTCTTAGAAGGAACATGAGTGGCAGCATTTTGTTTAGACTTAGCATCACTTTGCTTAGGTCCTGCTTTGATGAGAGCCCTGAGTGCACAGGCAACAGCTGATATGTCTGTACAGTTTATTTTTGTCTCTATTATTGAAGACATACAAAGCCAGGTTAAGTAACCTTCCCTGTGGGGTTTGAAGGATAAGATCTGTCTTTTTAAGCTTTACATGAATGTCAAGAGCAGATTATAAAATAGGAATTAATAACAATTGTTGCTGTAGGAGACTCTGGGTCTACATTAGTACACTTAGTTGAAAACAATACAATCAATTAATAAAATTTTATCTGAGTATTAAGCACCTTGAGATACAAAAGTATAACCAGAGAACTGGTATTTCTTACCAACCATGGATTTTCTAGTAGTCAAATCCTTGTGGAATGTTAACAGACAACAGTTATATAGTTTTACAGAGAAAATTTGATGTCTGTAGTCATACGTAGTAGTGTATGAAATCTGTTTCAGCTAAGTATCTCTAAATGTAATGACACATACACAGCATGCATATCATATAAATGTGAGAAAATTATCATTTGACTGATGACCTCATGTTGTCTTGATGTGAACTTACTAAAAATATCTGAAGCATAAGAGAAAGGCATATGTTCAAGTCTGAATGAAAGTATCAGTTTTATATTGTAGAATACTGTATATTTGGAAGACATGAATACATTTAACAAATTGTTATAATTTTATATCAAGAGTATCTTTTATGAGAACACCTCATTATAATTTTTTCTGAAAAAACTCTATCTTTTAAATAATGACCAAGTTATTGAGGGTGCCTTCTATGAGTCTATGGAGATTACTGGTGTTCCCTACAATGGACAAAGGTTGGCCACCCCTCCATACATCAATTGGAGTCCTGTCCAATAATCCATCCTCACATTAATGATTAACTTAAAATTTTTTGATGACCTATGAGTAAACCAATTTTGATAGCACTGAGGCCAGCTGGTACTTAGTAGAAAACAAGCTTTTAAGTCTGTATTTTAAAGCTGAAATAAAAAGAGGATCAGCTGTTCATGGAATGGCTTATAAACACTTAAACACACACACACACACACACACACACACAGAGAACACACAAATGAACATCTTTAGAAAATCAGAGTGTAGTCAAATATATTTCTGGCCAGATTAAATTATAATAATCTTTTAAAAGTTTGTAGTTATAAAAGCCTAGTCAGAGCTTCTGTAGGTCAATTTAAAAATATAAAAACCTTATTTATAGTTATATGTATGTATATTATATATATATATATATATATATATGTCTATTACAATGTATCAAGTTTGGGAACAAACTGAGCAGCGTATAAGGATTAGGAACAGTATGATGGAGGAAAACTTGACAACTGACAAGTCCTGTGGACTTAGGGACTAGCAAGAAGGGCATATTCCAGAGGGACTGACATTCTCTCAGTATATCTGACTCAAGCAGTCTTTGAATATGGGGTTTAATTTCTTTTGTTTGTTTTAGCTTCCACGAATCGGTTTCTGAATAACTTCTCCCAACTTAGACTTATTCCTGTAGACTTTTCTAGCTTTGCAGCTGCAGTAGATAACTGGAGGAAGAGACTTTTTTTGGGGGGGAGGTGAAGGGTCTATAGAGTGTTCAGGGTCTCACTACTAGATTGGACTCGTAGTGATCTGCCTGTTTACAGCCTCCCAAGAGATGGGATTACAGGGGTGCGTCACCACGCCCAGTTTCAATTTTCATTTCAGCATGTCTGCAGGGCAGGGCCAGCACAGCTGGCCTGAGGATAAAACCCCAGCCCCTGTGCCTGCTTGCAAGCTCTTTAGTCCCAGAGCTATTTGGCCAGCCCAAGAGAGATTTTTTAAGAGACAGAGACTGCTTTAAGGCTGAATTAGTTGAGCTGAGGAGAAGAAGTTGAGAGCCTCAGAAGGTGAAATAACTGCAGGGTTGAGGAGCAACATCCTGAGGAGAGTCTGGAGATGAGGGTGAGCATGTCCTACAGAACAATAAAGATGTTTTTTTGACTATTCGCCCTTGAGATAACATAAGGTTTGAGGGGTTAAACATTTTCCCCTCTGGCCATAGGCTGCCATTGTTCAGTTTATGTTATGGCCAAGCCATCTGGCAGTAAAAGATTGACTTTTTGGTCTTAAGACCTCTCAGAGGCAGCCCTGAAAATAAGGACAGCTTTTCAAGAACTGCCCTGTGGTAGGGTGTGAGAGAAATAGTGACCAAATATGAGGTGAGCCAAGAGTTTCATACCCTAGGAGAGATCATCACCTACTTGCAAGCATATGAAGTATGAGCAAGTAAATCCTACACCTGCTTTCTTAATGGTCACTGGACATCAGGAAGGGGTCCCCAAAGATAAGAAAGCAACTGTCCTGCCTTGGGACATGAGGGCAATAGCCCTGTCCAAGAATGACAACAGCTTTTTCTATAACTGAGACAGGAAACCACAAAACTGAGAAAAGGTTCACCAATGAATTGGGGCTGGCTAGTGTTGGATGCAGGCTAGCAACAGCAGTTGGCAGGAAGAGCAGGAGTGGCATGTTAGTGAGGGAGCCCAAAAACCAAGGGAGGAATGGCAGCCTCCCCCTCTGGGAGCTATGCAGCTCACTGATCTGAGTCATGGCACCAAAAAAATTCGGGTTTTTGGTAGCAGAGAAGCAGAAGTAAAAGTAAAGGATGGAAAAGGGCCTTTATTGCCTTTAAGTGGAGATACGGAGAGGATGGATGGCAGGGAGATGGGAGTATCCTCTAACCTGAGACAGCTCATACTGACCCTGGAACCTACCAACCTTAAGGACAGACAGGAAACAGACACAAGCAGATGTTATGTGGGGGTAGGAGAGCCCCATCACATCATGCTTGCTTATTCCTTAGGAATGAGTGCTTATGGGATGTTGGGCACAGATTAGGAGCTGAAGAAAGCAGGGGTTGCCTTCCTTGGATGTGGATGCCCCTGAGAATTCCTGGCCCAGGGAGGGCTAAAGATAAAACCTAACTCATAAAATGGCATCTCCAAGATTTAGCTGTTACAAATTTTCCTGCTATAAATGTGGAGGCACATATATACCTGTGATATGATGTTTTCAATTCTTCTGGGAAGAGACCAGGAAGGGAAATAGCTGGTTTGAATGGGATCTCTCATCCTAGTTTTTATGAGGAATCTCCACATTGATTTCCACAGTGGTTGCACCAGTCTATACTCCCATCTACAGTAGAGGTTTTGTCCCCCCGCCCCCAGGCTCACCAGCATTTGTTACTGCTTGACTTCTTTTTCTTTCTTTCTTCCCTCCTCCCCCAGGACTGGGGTTCAAACTCATGACCTTGCACTTGCCAGGTAGGCACTTGTGCCATGGAGCTATCTCCCTGGCCCCTTTGCTTGATTTCTTGATAATAGCTATTTTTTCTAGGGTGAGATGGAATCTTAGCATTGTTTTAGTTTGTATCTCTTAAATGACCAGTGATGTTGTTGGATGTTTTTTCATATATTTATTTGCCATTTGTGTTTCTTCATCTCATTTTTGGACTGGATCTTTTAATTTGGGGGTATCTGAATTTTTTCAGGTCTTTATGTATTCTACATATAAGTCCTTTGTCTGAGAGAAAACTGGCTATAACTTTTTCCCAATCTGTGAATTATTTTTTTCACTCTGTTAGTGAGGGATGGATTAAAATATATATATATATATATATATATATATATGTGTGTGTGTGTGTGTGTGTGTGTGTGTGCACTACTCAGCCATAACAAAGGATAAATGGGAGGTTTTTTTATAGATAAATGAATGCAACTTGAAACTATACTTATAAGTGAAATAAATCTGACTCATATATGTAAACATCATATATCCCACTACTATGAGAAACTGAATAAGTAAATAAAATCCAAAATGTACAGTAGGTATTATGGGTTGGGAAGAAATTGTTCAAAAGAAAATATAAACTCTAATGGGGAAAAAGGAAAAGTAAGTAAAAAGGGGAAAAGAAAAAACATATGCAAGGTAGTTATATAGCTTGTTTCTCTTAGTTCATTGAAAAGCAATTTTGTACTAAATTGTTTGGGTATCATACCTATATCTTATACTTTGAATAACCGTGGTGAAACTAACAATACACAATGTATTAACTATTGTACTTCTCCTAGCCTGTTTCAAAACCCTGTTTTATTGTCATTATTTATTTTTTATCTTTTTAAAAAATGATGACTGTAAGCCAGGGCTGGTTTTGCACACCTGTAATCCTAATATTTGAAAGGCTAAAGCAGGAGAATTGCTGTGAGTTCAAAGCCAACTTGGGCTACACGGTGACTTCAAGGCTAGTCACTACTGCAATATATACACTATATATCATATGTCATATATTACATGTAATATATAGTATATATTATATATAATACATATATATTTGTATATTTTAAGTGAATTTGGTATAACTTCTTACTATACAGCTCAGACCCATAGTGCTCCTCCTGTTTTCAGCCTCCCCAGTGGTGCTGAGGTTACAAGTGTATGCTCCCATACCCAGACTGTGTGCCACCACTCCAAGTCTCTGTGGCTGGCTCAGCATGCCTGAGGCAGGGCCAGTGTTCCATTAGGTGCTGGGGATTGAACCCCATCTGTGTGCTTGCCTGAGCTATCTCATAGGCCCTAAGTGTGTGTCTCTTTCTTTTTTTTTTTTGTACCTGGGATCAAACTCAGGACCTTGTGCCTGGTGTTTACGTTGCTGAGCTACCTCCCTGACATGCATATATATATATGATGTCTAGGCTTTTTCATAAGAAAAATGAGGGCTTGAGATACAGTTTAGCAACACAGTGTCTCCCTGGCAAGTACAAGGTCCTGAGGTCGATTGCTAGCACCAAAAAGAAAAAAAATTGTACAATAGGGAAAGATGAGTCAGAGTTCTCAAAGACTTCTAGCCATAAGGTTACTCAAAGCAGAGGTATTGTAGGGGAGAAAACATTTCAAATGACTCAGATCAGGAGGCCCCACTGTTCCCTGAAGGTGCTGAGTAATGTCACTGCACAGGCCAGAAGAGTCCTTGATGGAGATGGTCTTTAAAACTGAAGTTTATAGCTGGATGTGGTAGCGCAGGCTGTACTCCCAGTACTCTGGGAGGCTGAGGCAGAAGGGTTGTAAGGCTTGGAGGCTAACCTGAGCTATGTGGCCAGGTGCTGTCACACACACACACTGCCTTGGTAAAATCCCATTGCTAATTGGCTCTTTTGTGTTTGTCAGGTGTCAGAGATGGCCGAAGAGGGCAGCGAAGAGATCATGTTCATCTGTGAGTAACTTTGGGCCCACCTGGGGCCCCGTTGCTATAGAATGCAGATCGGGCTCTGCACTTGCTACTTGGCCAAGCCACGCCCACATTTTGTCTTCATGACACTGAAAGCGGTTTCTCTGTGATGGGCATGGCTTCCCTTGCCTTAACATCTGTGAGTAAGTCCATGAGCTGAGTGCTTTGGGGCGTGGTCTGAGCAGTGGGCCCCACCTGGAAAGCACGGAGGAGGGCACATCATGCGGCAGTTCTCAACCTGTGGGTTGTGACCCCGGTGAAGGTCGAACGACCAAAACACAGGGTTTGCCTAAAGCCATTCCGAATCATAACTGTAGCAAAATTACAGTTTTGAAGTAGCCACCAAAATTATTTTTTGGTTTGGGGTCACCGCAACTGAAGAACTGTATTGTGGGCTCACGGCATTAGAAAGGTTGAGAACCATAGAGGTTGACCTTCATTCAGAAAATCTATCCGAGATTTAGAAACTTTGAGAAGCACCTGCTTTAGAATAAATAGGCTTAAGGTATACAGGTGACTGGTAGTGATTCCTGTTCTTTAGGGACATTGGTCATCACCATCATGAAGGTAACCATGGGTGTGGAAAGTGCCAAGGAGTCTTTGCAGGAGCAGTCCAGGGGAACTGTTGTGATATAGGATTCACTCTGTTGGGTGTGTCCTTGAATGTGTGAACCTCACCTTTGGCTCACCTCTATCTGGCAGCACCTGGTCCTAGGTGTAGGCGTATATTCTCTGGGTGTGCCCTCCCTGGACTCAGTCCCCTCTAACACTGATATCTGCTTGCAGGGTGTGAAGACTGCAGCCAGTACCATGACTCTGAGTGTCCTGAGCTGGGCCCTGTGGTCATGGTCAAGGACTCCTTTGTGCTAAGCAGGGCGAGGTGAGTGACCGTCCCTGGGGCATGTCTGTGAAGCAGACTTTTCTGTGGACAGCAGCAAAGCACCAGGGCTGTGAAGGATGTGAGTAATTTTCACCTTTAGGGAGCTAGGTCTTCCTATAGGATAGGCTGTGGGAAATTCAGAGTATTGGGTGGTATTCCTCCTAGAGCTTGGGGTGTTGGGAGCTGGGCTTAATATTTACTTTGTAGTACATGATTGAAATTAGTGCACCTGTCTAAGCAATTTCTATAAACACTTAAAGATGTTGAAGCTCATGATATTTAACAAGGCATTGCTTGAAATGTGTATAAGTTATCTATTACAGTTTTCATTTTATAATGAAGTTATTTTTGGTGAAGGAAAGCTGCAGAGATTGTTTATTGGGGTGATTAAAAATAAGTTCCTGTAATATTTTTGAAGTGATATTTGTACTCATGTTATATAGAATAAATAACTAGTAAATGTTTGTATTTTTTTTAAAAATTGGGCTTATTTCTTTTTATATGTGAAGCGAATCTGGAATTCATCCCTGGCCCTGGCCTGGGTCACATGGGTTTATGCACTGAGTCTGGTAGCCAAGCTCTCATGATTTCTTTAGTGTTCTGACTCAGGCCTTCACCAGGGCTAGGTGGCCTGGGCAGGGCCTCTGAGCTACTGCAGATTCTGAACAAGGGCACTCGGTCCAGTCAGGGTTGCCACATGGTGTCTCTGGGCCTCAGTGGGCTCAGTGATATGGAGAAGTAATGTCGGCCCTCCAGGTGTAGTGTCACCATGCTGGTGCTAATGTGACCTCTCAGGCTGCTGAGCCCTACCTGGTGTGTTTATTTTGGATCATGGGGACTCATTCTCTGTGAAACAAAGACTGCAACATTCTTGCCTAAAATAGAGAGCTCGGCTCCCTTCTGCAGACTTCCAGGGGCTCCTCCTGCCTGGGAAACCATGGAAACCATTGCTCACACAGCTGGGCCCACTGACAGGCTTCTCCATCTTGGGGCCTATGTCCTGCATCTCCTGTTTCCCTCATTTCGGAATGTGTCCTGGCTGGCCCCTGGCCCGGGTCCTGTGCTCTCTTCCTCAGGCATCTTGCCTGTGACCTGGTCTAGTTAACAAGGCAGTCCAGCCTACCTCAGCCAAGCCAGGAGCTCTTTCTTCTCAGCTGTCATCAACCTGCTCTCCTCCACTTGAGATGCTGTGTGCCCAAGTTTTTGTCTGTAGCACCCATACCTGGAATTCACAGGGCTTAGGAAATCACTGTTGTGGCATGGGCCCTGGCATAGCTTACCTGACCTGGGGAGGCTCTGTGGCACTGAGGACATTGTTCAACTGAGGACAACTGAGGACACAGTTCAACTGAGTTAGAGTGGCCTTCCTTCCTGGAGAACTCTCCAGAAGCTCCTGGGTAGGGCTGAGACTACCAGGCAGGTGGCAGGTGAGACCTCTCCAAGTCCTGTCCTTGGCTTTTAGGTCCTCCTTGCCAACCAACCTGGAGATCCGGCGCCTGGAAGATGGGGCAGAGGGTGTGTTTGCTGTCACCCAGCTGGTCAGGCGCACACAATTTGGTCCATTTGAATCCAGAAGGGTTGCCAAGTGGGAGAAGGAGTCTGCATTTCCATTGAAGGTAATGGTGCTACCTGTGGGATGGGTTGAGCAGGTGGTCTATGAGAGCTCATGACACCACTCTGAGGTCACTGGCATGTGGGCTGAAGACACCAAGGGAAGCCTGGAATGCCCTGGGCCTCACCTTGGCCTCAGCATCAGTGGGGGCTTCAGATATCCTGGCATCTGTGCACATGATCTGTACCCTGCTCAGTTCCTCCAGAGATACTGGGAGAGAGTTCAAAGCCTTTCCACTGTACCCAGGTGAGCATGCTGGCCTATACTTGTGATCCTAGCACTTGGTAGGCTGGAGCAAGAAGATCACGTGAGTTCGAGGTCAGCCTGGGCTATATAGTGAGACCCTGCTTCCAAAAACAAAAACAAAAACTAATTTCCAGGCAGACACTGAAAACTGAGCATCCATACAGACACATTTCCGCCAAAAGAGGGGAAAGAAAGGCACATGACTTTTGATAGAAGTAGAAAACAAGGCACAGGCTGGTTATCATCAGGAGTAAGGTAGCTCCTGGCCTAGGTGCCGAGCTCAGGTCCCAGCCCCCGGCCGCCCTACCCCCAGGTCATAACTGGAATCTAGGTGTCCTGTGGCACAGTGACTGTCCATGGTGCCTGCCTTGTTTTCCTGTGACCTCTGTGTGACTGTCCTCATTGCTGAGAACTCAACCCAGCCATGGGAGGCCATGTGGCCTCAGCTGGCAGGTGACTCAAGCTCTGCTGGGTCTCACAGGTGTTCCAAAAGGATGGGCATCCTGTGTGCTTTGACACCTCCAATGAGGACGACTGCAACTGGATGATGCTGGTGCGGCCAGCGGCTGAGTCTGCACACCAGAACCTCACAGCCTTCCAGCAGGGCAACGATGTGTACTTCACCACCTCGTGTGACATCCCACCTGGTACTGAGCTGCGTGTGTGGTACGCAGCCTTCTATGCCAAGAAGATGGACAAGCCAATGCTGAAGCAGGCCAGCTCCAGCAGCCATGGTAGAGTCCCTGGGATGGGGGTGCAAGGATGGCGTGGAGCTGGGGCCTCCTCACTGCATGAATCTGTTTTTTTCTGGAGCCCTGGCTGGAGAGAAGGCCACATCCCTGCTGTGTGCAAGGGAACTTGAGTGCAGCCTGTGGCCTGAATAGGGTCTGTGTCCACCTGCATAGGTGTGCATGTATACCCAGGTGTGTGTGTACGTGTGTACATATCTGTAGTTTCATGTGTTTGTGTGTGTGGTCAATGCAAGATGTACTTAAGTCACCTGATCTTCCAACTGCCACTTTTTGCTGGATGTACCCTGTTGTTCTGGTAACCCGGCATGTGATGTCACCCTGTCTGTGGAGTGTGATTGAGTTTTAAGCCATCTCACCCACACTGGGGTCTTGAGCATGGCCCCTCTTCACCTAGCATTAAGAAGCATGAGAAATGGCTGCTGTGTGATGCTCTGACCTTGAATCAGTACTTGGATGACTCCACCTGCTCTTCTTGCACAGGGAACAAACATTGTTTCCCAATGCCCTGGAGAGAAATTCTGACATGAGAGTGGGCACTGACCCCTACCCCCAGGAACTGAGTCCCCCAGGAAAATGGTTTCCTTTTACCATAAGTGCCATGTGACAGACAACAAGCAGCTCTGGAGAGGAGGCTTGGTGGCCTTGCAAGCTTCTGGCACACCCATGTCAGCTGTACCATGGAGTCTGGGATGCAGCTGTGTTGCCTGAAAGTGGACAGGCACTGCAGTGTGTTAGGAGCCATGCTGGGCCATGCAGGTGTTGCAGGGCCACCCTAACAAAGCACTGTACTTAAAAACAGAAACGGCCCCCACTCCCTTAGAGCCCAATGTCCAAGTTTGCAGTGTCACACTGCTGGTACCTTCTGGAGGTCAGAGAAGGTCTGTCCCAGGCCCCCTCTGCCTCATTGTTGCTGGCTGTCCTCATCATCCCTACCTCCTGTGTGGCTGTGTCACTGTTCTCTGTTTGGATGGCAGCCTGGCCCTTTGCAGGTGGGGGAGGAGCTCGACGTGAGCTTCTGGGGTGGCCCTTCATGATGACAGAAGGGGATGGGAAGGATGTGGCAAGAACAGCTACTTTTCACCCTCTGCTCCCTGCCCCATCCCTGCCCAGCCCTGGAGACCCTGTGTAGCAGTACTACTAGGTCTGGGCCACTTCTGAGGCCAGACTCCCCAAAGTTACAGACAGGAAGCTGTGACCTGGATGGAATCCCAGAGGCTGAGAGCTATGACCCACAGGTGCCATCCCGTAGAGATCAGGTTATTAGATTGACCCTGGGGACCTACTCCTTGTCAGCATGACTCAAGGTTAAAGCTAAGGTCAAGGCAAAGGGCGTTGCACCTTACCTGAGTTCCAGCTGCCCAGTCTGTGCTGTGTCTACTGGTGAGGCCTCTAATTGGCAGCTGTGTAGAGGATGGGCTCCAGTGACTGTCATGCAGCTGGGTGGCCCCTGATACAGGAGCCCCCATGCCCTGAGGCATGGAAGGGCACCTCCAGTGATCACAGTTAGGAAGATGTGGTCGCAGACAGCCTAGGCCTGAATGAGTGATCCAGTTCAGGAAGTAATAAACAGTGGAAGGCTTAGAATTACCTTCCATGGTCTTTGCTTTCTGTTTGGGGACATAATGAGCAGCTCTTTTCTGGAAAGCTTAGTTGTGCTAGTCAGCTTTGCTGTTGCTGGGACATGATCTGTAACATAAAAGAGCAAGGGTTTCAGGTGGCGCATGGTTTCTGGAGATTCAGTCCCTGGTCTGCTGCTCCAGGGCAGGGACTTTCTGGTGGCACCACAACTCCTTGGTTCACAGCAGTTGGGAGGCAGAGCAGGGGAACAGGCTCAGAGAAGAAGGAACTAAATATAGACCCCCCCCCCCAAGGTCACCTGTACAGTTACCCAGACACAGCCAGAAGTGTGCTCAGGGGTTGCTGGGCAGATCCCATCAAGTCCACACTGTATGCTGACCCCAGAGGAATGCAGTCATGGAGGTGTTCACTGGTTGGTTGGTTGGTTGGTTGGATCTCTGTCTTTTCTACCTATTGAGCACTTCACCCATTGTCCTAGGCTGGCTACTCCTGGTGACTTAACCTGGGGTCACTGCAGGATGTGAAAATGGTAGTGTCTCTTAGTGGTCTCCCAGGCCCCACCCAGCCCCTTTCTGAGCTCCTTTTCCCAGGCCCTGGGGTGCCCCACCCAGGCACCTGTGACTGAGACTCCTCCCTCTTGCTTGGCATCCTTTCCTAGGGATGAGTGTGGTTAGTGTCCAGGCAGAGTTAGCTGTTACTATCCCTGTCATGGTCACTTCCCCATGGTGTGGGGCTCCACAGGTTACTAGCTGTTTTTCTGGTCTCCTGCAGCTGCAGGTGCCCCGGAACTGAGCACCCCTGTGGAGGCTGAGCGTGGCCCATGGGCCTGCAAGGTGTGCACCAGCTCCTTCCTGGAGCTGCAGCTGCTCAATGGTAAGATGGTGGTCAGGGATGGTACTGCAAAGGGGTTGTCATTGCCTGTGGACCCTGGCACTTCTGATGTCGTTTGGGCTGTCCCCAAGTCCATCCTGCCACAGGCTGCTCTCCCAGGGTCCTGGTCACAACCAGCTGCCTGTGGCCAGGTTCAAGAGCAGACAGGACAAGCAGGTACCCATGCTATTTGAGCCACTATGAGCCTTGCCTTTCCCTGTCTTATGTTTTTCTGTCTTCCCAGGCTAATGCCCCTCCAAGGTGGCACAGAAAGAGTCCAAGTTACCCCAGAGTTGTGCCAAGTCCTAGGGACTTTGAGTGTTTTCTCAGGGCTCACACCAGGCTCACACCTCTTCTAGGGCCTATGTAAGGTAAAGCTGCATAACTGGAGGGATTGCATGGCTGTGCAGTGAACTTTGATCACATGTACACCAAGCCAGGGGCTGGAGCTTCTGCCTTTTGCTGAGACAGAAATGGCAGGGTGGCTGCAAGATTGTCTTAAGGACTGTGTTTGTGAAGCACACCCCATTTTGAGGTAGATAAAGTCTACCTGTGGGACCACAGAGTACACAGACATCATTGCCCACAAGCAAAAAAGATTTCTTGTTTGCAGTTTTCCTTGGTGACTGGCTGTCTTAGTTACTCTTCTCTTGTTGCTGGGGCAAATACCCAACACACAACCTTAGGGAAGGAAAGGTTTAATTAGCTCACCATTACTGGAGGTTTCATAGTTTAAAGAAGCCTGAATTACATAGCAAGATCCCAAGGCACTGCGCCGCCATATCCAGGTTGATGCGCTCCATATATCCAGGAGAGGATTTCAGACATGACAGGAGGCTGGCTGTGTGGTAGGGAGACTAATGGGTTCGCTCCTTTCTGGCCCTGCCCCTCAAGCCTCACCCTGGTCCTCTGGCCTCGCCCCTCTAGCCAGGAACTGCTCCTCAAGAGGCAACCACCCCATGATTTACAGGAGCTTTGGAGGGACAACTAGCCACAAACCACAACACCAGTTTTTGTTTTGTTTTGTTTTGCTTTTTGAAGACAGTGTCTTGCTGTACAGTCCCTGCCTGGTCTTGAACTCACTATGCAGCCTTCAAACACATGCCACTTCTTCCTCAGCCTCCCTTCCACTCTGGCTAATAGGTGCCAGTGACCAAAGGTGGCACACAGTGGTCTTGCGTGGCCACACCATTGTCTGCACAGTGCTGGGCCCAGCCCTTCTGCTTCGAGCCCTTGCTGAGGCTGAAGTTTTACTCCGCACCCCCACATTTCAGGGTAGAGCAGGCTAAGACTGCAGGGGGCAAATCACCTGCCTGTGCACCAGGGTCAGCACCAGACAAGTGTAGAAGAGCATAGAAGCTGGGGGCGGTGGCAGAGAGTCCCTGTGCTCCAGGTCCAGGTGCGCCTGGTACGAGCAGGTCCTCCTTGGGTCATGCTGGCACTGGTACTCTGGAAGGAGGTGGGGCTCTCTGGTGTGGCTTTCAGTCTGGATCACACAAGCAACGTGTCTGAGGGCTCACCTGGTGCAGGAAAGCTTGACTGTGGAGTTTTGGGGTCTAGCTTTCCAGGTTCACTGTCTTTGGGGTTGGCCATCTTCCAGACCAACCCAGTTCTTCAACTTGGATTTAACTGAACTCAGAAGATGTTTGATTTTAGGCAGATAAAGACTTCCTTGTGCTTTTTGAAAACAGCCCACTGTGCAGAGCACTTGAGTGATTTAGCAAGAGCCTGTCTTAAGTAAAAACAGATGAGGCCTAGTGATGCACACTTGTAATCCTAGCACTCAGGAGGCTGAGATAGGAGAATTGCTTCAAGTTCAAGCCCAGGCTGGGCTATAGTGAGTTCAAGGACAGCCTGAACTACACAGCAAGACCTGTCTCAAAAAAGAAATGAAAAGAGTCTTTAACAGACATGTAATATAATATAATCCCATTAATCAAGAAGCTGAGGAAGGAGAGTCCCATGAGTTCAAGTACAGACTGAACTACATAGTGAGGCCCAAACAAACCTCCTCAGTACCTCAAAGAAAACAAAAACAAAACCAAAGAAAAGAACAGAAAAAGAAAATTATAATTTCATCATATAGAGAAAAAATAGTGTTTCAATATATGCGTCCTATTTTTTTCCTATGGAAATAGAAATATGCTTTTTTTAAAAAACAAAATTGCCTTAATTGTGAATTTGTCCTTGCTCCATCACTTAATTAGAAAATAAAAAATAAAGCTGAGCATTTCATTGCTAATCCAAAACCTGAAATGCTGCGACATTCTAAAACTGCACATCCAGATTGCTCCAAAAGTAGAAACACTTTTAGTCCTAGGCATTGTGGGTAAGGAATACTTGACCCATAGTTGTATTTGGTGCGGTGAAAGTGTTATTATCAAGCGCAGTGGAATTAAAACTCATATATTTAGACAAAGGGCACAGTTACCTATAATCCCAGCCCTCTGGGAGACTGAGGCAGGGGGACTGCAAGCTTGAGTCTAAGCTGGGCATCTTGGCAATTGAGTGAAATCTTGGCTGAGAATTAAAAAAAAAAAAAAAGAAGAAGAAATTTAAATTGGTTGGCAGTGTGGCTGAGGGCAAAGGCCTGGGTCCCGGTGAGTTTTGTCAAAGAGAGAGAGAAGAGAGCACACTTAATATGCAGAGTGAAGAGTGCTACAGGGGGCAGGTAGGAGGCAGGGCAGGCTGCTATCCCTAGTGGCACTGTTAGCTGTGGTGTCCTTGCAGAGCACCTCCTGGGCCACCTAGAACATGGCAAGGGGCTCCCCTCAGGCAGTCAGCCAGAGGCAGCAGCGGTACCTGAGAAGGAGCCCAGCACACCTCATGGGGAGCCCCCTGCAGCCCCCGAGAGCACTGGTCCCCCAAAGGAGCAGAAGAAGAAGCTTCGACGTGGGCGGAAGCCCAAAGCATCCAAGCCCCAGCAGCCTATGGTCATCATGGAAGACAAGGGGCCCACAGGTGAGCAGCTGACGCAGGCTGGGCTCTGGGGGCATGGCTGTTCTGGGCATAGGCTCACACAGGTCACCTCTCTGCTTGCTGTGAGGCCACGTGGTGGCCTCTAGGTTCTCATCTTGGTCCTCTCACTAAAGTTCAGGGTTCACACAAAGCTGGTGCTGACTGGGATGTTTGATGGGGACAGTCGGTGCATTGTGCCCCTGAGGTAGATGGCCCTCCCCCAGCTGCCCTGCTCATTCTTGGCAGAGAGGAGCCCACCCAGCAGGGTCCTCGTTTGTAGCATGTCACCAGCCCCTTGCATGAGCTGCTAGTGTTTGGGCCTTTGCCTGCTTGTATGGTGTTGGTCTACCCGCACCCATCAAAGAGAATCTGGGGCTGGCGAGATAGCTCAGTGGTCTAAAGTGCCTCCTTAGGCAAGTGCACAGGTACTGCAATTCAAACTCTGGGACTGCATACCATGCCAGCCCTTCCCCGGGGCAGGCTGAGCTGGACACACACACACATACACACACACACACACACACACACACACACACACACACACACACACACAGAATTAGGCATCCCACTATCCTGGGAAGGTGCATGTCCTCAGTGGAGTATGAGGCCTGTGGCCACCTGCAGTACATGCTGTGTGCACAGTCGGTGGGATATCCACTGCCAGAACCTCCTGTCTGCCCCATACTTGTCCTGAGCGCCTTTTCTTTAACTGCTGGGGACATCCCAGGGCTTTTATTTGTGAAAATGGGAAGAAAGCCATGTGACTTGTATTCTGAAGAGGGGCCTGTATGCAGTATTGGTGGCTTCCACTCTGCTCCTGGTGTCTGCAGTGGAACAGAGGGGATGGTTATGTGCTGCTGTCACCTGTGTCAAGGACACTCAGCAATTAAAGCACTATGGACTAGCGCATGAACCTTTTTGGGCAACCTTCCCTGGTCCTGTCTCTTACCTACTATGAGGATTATTTGATATTTGACTCTTGGGCACTTTTCAAACATCCACAGGATGGTGTATCTAATTATAAACCTTAGAAGCTCAAATCTGCCGGAATTCTTTTAACCAGTTAGAAGTTGCTGCTGTATAGCTGAGCTGTTTGGTTTGCTATGAAGGGAGACTAAAGTACTGTGATATTGTGGCTTTAAAAAAGAATTGCAAATTAGAGCTTCCATTTGGGTGAGAATGAGCCTTTTTTTTTTTTCTTTTTTTGATGGTGTGGTACTGGGGATTCAACCTGGGCCCTTTGCACTGAGCTATATCCCAGCCCTTTTCATTTGTTATTTGAAAACGGTGTTGCTAAGTAGCTAAGTTGACAAGGATGAGAACTTGAAATCCTGCCTCAGCCTCCTAGAGGGCTGGCATTACAGATGCGCATGCCACGCTCTGCTGCTTTTCTTTTCTTTCTTTCTTTTTTTTTTTTTTTTTTTTTGTCTTTTTGAGACAGGGTCTCGCTATGCAGTTCAGGCTGGCCTTGAGCTCACTTTTGTAGCCCAGGCTGGTCTCGAACTCACACTGATGCTCCTGCCTCAGCCTCCCGAGTGCTGGGATTACAAGTCTGCTGCTTTTCTTTATCCATGAAGAACTGTGCATTCCACTTGTTGCTGGCTTCATTTCCTGAGTGTCACCTTAGCCCATCATGTCCCCCATGGAGCTTGACATTGGTCTGTGGGACTGCATGCACCCTGGGTTTGGCATGCCTGCCCCTACCCTGGTGACAGCTCTGCTTGTTACACACCCTTTTCACAGAGCAAGTGGCTGAGATCATCACTGAGGTCCCACCAGATGAGCCAGCAAGTGCCACACCAGATGAGCGGATCATGGAGCTGGTTCTGGGGAAGCTGGCCACGCCCCCTGACACTGTCAGTTCATTGCCCAAGTGAGTTGAATGGTCCCTGGTCCCCAAGGGCACAGATGGGCTTTCTCCTGAGGGTAGCATCACACCGGTCAAGGTTGGTTTGGGGCTCCATCTGCTGTGGACCTGGACTAGCTCCTCAGCTTTGGAGACCCACACCTACTACCAGTTTGACTGCTGTGACTGGTGTTTGCTGCACAAAGTAACCCTGTTTATGTCCTCATCACCCACTGCAGGGCCTGGCCACTCCTGCCTTTGCCCCTTAGGCACACTTAAACCATTTTGTTTTGTTTTCAGTAAATTTAACCCTTTGCTCTACCATGCCTGGCTTCCTTTGCTGTTTGTACACAAGGAAACTATGTATATTTATGTTATGGTCTCTGGCTGAGATTCTGCCCTGCAACCCAATACCCTGGTGGTGTTTACTTTTAAACTGTTTTGGTGCTGGCAGATGCTGGAAACTAAGACCAAAGCCTATCAGAAATGCTGCTCCCACTGCTTGTTCCCACTCTGTCTTAATCCCCAGGGGATTAATCCCTGGGGGGTGTATCACCAAAAACACACTAACAGGAAAAGATGTGCCAAGGCCAATGTCAGGATATTGTAGAACAGCAGGGCCCAGTGAGGCTGAGCATGAAGGGAGGGTGATTCCAGTTGGTGGTCCTGGGTGGTGTGAAGTGTCAGAGCCTATTTCTGGAGCCTACCTGGTGCCCTCAGCACTCAGGGCCTCCACTATGAGCCACCCTGCCTCCTTCAAGCAGAGGCTTGGAGCTACTGGCCAGTGCTCAGCAGGTATCTAGGACCATTGCTGTTGGGTCTCAGGGTCCTTCCTGTCCCTGAGCCTCTGGCCATGTATGTGTTGGGCAGGTTCACACACCACACGAGTGGCACACTGGCCCTCAAGCGGGGCCTGATCCTGGCCAGCAGACATGGCCTGCGGCGGAAGCTGGCCCGGCAGCTGGGTGAGCACAAGCGTGTGCACCAGTGCGGGGTGTGCAGCAAGGTCTTCCAGAACAGCAGCAACCTCAGCCGCCACGTGCGTTCGCACGGTGAGTGTGCGGTGGGGATCCATGGGCCAGGTGGGTTGTGAGCTCTGAGCATAGGCCCTTTATGTGTCAGGCACTTTCTGAGGTAGTGAA
Organism: Myocastor coypus; assembly: GCA_004027025.1. Classification (NCBI taxonomy): domain Eukaryota; kingdom Metazoa; phylum Chordata; class Mammalia; order Rodentia; family Myocastoridae; genus Myocastor; species Myocastor coypus. Next base: position 84,191 of record PVJA010003282.1, read on the forward strand.
CCCTGTTCTGCTTCCTAGGTGACAAGCTGTTCAAGTGTGAGGAGTGTGCGAAGCTGTTCAGCCGCAAGGAGAGCCTAAAGCAGCACGTGTCCTACAAGCACAGCAGGAATGAGGTAGGTGAGCGTAGCCCACGTCCTCTCCCACAGGGCCTAGAGAAGAGGCACGAGGCAGCAGGCTCTGAGGCAGCTGAGTTTTCATGTTCTTGGTGACCTGCTGCTGCCCACCCACTGGTCTATGCATGATTATGAGGCCGGTGGCATAGTTGGAACATGGGTCCATGTGTGGTTTCTTCCCTCTGGGCAGTGGACAGCAGAGAGTGGTCCTGCTCCTAAATGGAAATAGGGTGGAGGCAAGTAGCACTGCAGGTTGGCCCTCATATGGCCGCTGGCTGACGGGGTCCCTTTGACCAGGTGGATGGCGAGTACCGACACCGATGTGGCACCTGCGGGAAGACCTTCCGCATGGAGAGTGCACTGGAGTTCCACAACTGCAGGACAGGTGAGTGGTGGCAGTGGGAGGTCGCTCACATCTCCATACCTGTGTATTTGGCCAAGGCCATCATGAGGGGTGTAGGAGATAGCAGTTGGACCCACAGCCACACAAGCACGGAGTGGCAGGTGGGGCCCTGGGCAGGGAAGGGGTTTCAGCATCCCAAACAAGACTGAGCTGTGCATCCCCTCTTGGCTCCAGAAGCAAGCACTCTGTGACCCGATCGCCTGGGCTCTGGCTCCAAGGCCAGGCTAAGCTGGGAAATGAAAGAGTACGCTGTAAGAAATACACAAGCGCAACCAAAAACTATGCCAAGTGCTCACATGCTTTTAAATCTGTTATGATTAAAAAATGCATTGCCACAGATTCCCCCACAGCCCTCCTCAGTTCCTACTCAGCCCACTGTCCCTGTTACTTCTTGCAGCAGCTCTGAAGTCCACTTTCCTGAATGTTTGGCTGTGCTGTCTTGGCTGCCTCAAAATCCTCAGTTGGTTCAAAATGTTTCCCTTTCATGGTCATTTTGACTTTGGGGAAGAGCTAAAAGTCACATGGGACCAGATCTGGTGAATAAGGTAGATGAGGACACAGCACCATGTTTTTACAAGATGCCTCTGTTGGATAGCACTTGGTATCAACATTCACCATGTTTTTGGTCACTCCTTATAAAGGCCCTCAGGAAAGAGGAGCTGCTACAGAAACTGGCCAGAACAATAAGATGAGTGCATGACGCAAGGTGAGGGCTTTGAGAGAGTTCGTGACATGTCTTTTGTTGTAGTAATACTTTATAAAACAGTCACTCACTATATATTTTGATGGAATCTTGTATGTCAGCAATGAGGTGTGGCTGGGAGTCCAGGAGCAGTTGCTGTCTTCCTGACCAAGGTTCCCAGTGCTGCAGGGATGGCCATGCAGTGGAGACTCAGGTGGTTGGACAGGTACCAGAGAATGCAGAGGGCAAGGTCACTGTCACTTTGCATCCTGCCTATCTAGGTCACACCTAAACCAGGTGGAGGGTGCACTGCTTATCAGGCCGGCTAGCTGGGGCCCCACATCCACTTGTTCTCTGTGGTCCATGTAGTCTGTACCTCTGCAGTGGAGCACAGGAGGCCCTCTGACCTGCTGGGCATCTTTATTCAGCTCTTAGGGCTCCAAAGAGTAACAAGGCTCTTATGTTTTGTTTGCACCTGCTGTGCCATGGCAGTGCTGTGCTGAGGGGCAGAAAGGAGTTGTGTTTGCTGCTCTGAACCTTCCACATCCAGGGCAGCAGTGGGCTTAGGAAGCTGCCTGTGAACCTGTAGACTGTTGCACCCTGCGTCCAAGGACCCTCCAGGTGTGCTGAGACCCAGGGCCTCCACTGAGCTGCCCTTCATGGTGGCGGCCACAGGCTCACAGGCAGAGCCTCCTCCAGGTCTTGTGCTCATTGTTGTCTGCCTGAGTCCTCAAGGTTCTGCCTCCAGGGTCTGCATTCTGCAGTATCTCACTTGAGGGCAGCACATTGTCCTCTCTAAATGCTTCTCCCAGCATGAGTCAGTGGGGGTGGTGTGGGGTACCCAGCAGCTGTGGCTTCACATTACTGGAACACCATGTCCACGAGGCTGTTGAGGACACAGACAGAGTAGCATGGCACACAGCGTTGTTCTCTCCTAAGATACTGGCAGGTCAGCCTGTGAGTCTGGGATGAAGACAGGGCGAGTCCACACAAGCTCATATGTGCTCACCTTAGTAGCCTCCTCTTGTGCTACTCTGTGTGGAGTAGGGGCAGTGCATGTCTCCCTCATGCACATACGGAGCTGCACGTGTACAGTGGGTGGGCTTTTGTTATACACTCTGCTGTGCTGTGACTGATGTCCCTGTCTGGAGCAGATGTCCTCTGTGTCTTCTCAGAGTTCTCTGTGCTGCCTCTGACCCTGAGAGGGCCCTGGAAGGCAGTAGGGGCTCAAGTCCCACTTTGGGCAAAAGCAGATCCTAGCCTCAGAGCCTGGCTCTGGAGTGAGCAGCTCTTCTGGTGCCCTGTGTAGGGCCCACGGAGCACCTGGCACTGTCCTTGCTGCTGTGGTTACTGAGTGTGAGCATGGACCCTACAGCAGCAGGATGACAGGAGGAGATGGGGCACTGCATGCAGGGACCAGACACCTGCAATGTAAGGAGGTGCACCGGAATCCAGGGCAGATCCCAAGGGCTCCAGGGGCATCTTCTGCACTCCCAGGGGTGTGAGTGCTGGGTTCAACAGCTCCCTGCTTCAGAAGGCCCTCATGGCTGCTGTCAGCAGTTGTGGGGGCTCACTGTGTTGTCAGCGCCTATGGGGGCGCTCACCTGTGCTGTCGGCACCTGTGGGAGAATCACCTGTGCTGTCTCACCTGTGCTGTCGGGACCTGTAGGGGACTCACCTGTGCTGTTGGCAGAGCCAGTGTGGATGTCTTGGTGATTTACTGGAACGTCAGAGTAAAGGTGTGGCTGCTGACATAGCTGCAGGGTAGATGTCTTTGGGCTAGGCAGGCCCACTTCTGAGAATTCACGCAGAGGACACACCACAGGGAAACACTGCATTACCAAGTATTGCACTGCTGCATCATCTGTAATGCCTGACCAATGAGGCTGTGGTCTGTGCATCTGTAGAATGTTGCACGCCCCTAAAGTAACAGTGAGTTTGTTTGGCACAGTAGTCACATGTGATAGCTGTGCCCTGTGTGGTCACACATCCAGCAGGGCAGAGAGACAGGATGGGGCCATCAGACACCAGGCTGGATAGGTGCCCAGAGAAGGGTGCGTCCTGTGAACAGTATACCAGGCTAGCAAAGGAAAGCAACTTGCGCCATAGAGCTGTACTCTGCTGTAAAGGAGGTACTCTAGGCATTTGTAGGGAAGCAGATGCCCTGTGAGGCCACAGTGCTGAGTGAAGCAGAAAGACAAGCTTTGGTAGCGCCTGGTTTCTCGTAGATGAGAAACCCAAAGTGCAAATAACTGAAAGTACAAATAAAAGACAAATGGGAAGAAATAGGGAGGTAGATCTTATGCAGATGGGAGGGGACTGAGACATGGACGGAGGGGAAGGTGAGTAGGGAGATGATTAATGAGGGCACCACGTGGTCATTTGCAGAGCTCCCCATGAGGAATGCAGTCACAAATCCATAAAATAAAAACTGAAACAATGAAAAGAAAGGCAGGCTGGGCATGGTGGCACAAGCATGTAATCTCAGTACTTGGGAGGCCGAGGCAGGAGGATCGGCCCAAGTTCAAGACCAGCCTGGGCTACAAAAGTGAGTGCAAGGCCAGCCTGAACTGCATAATGAAACCCTGTCTCAAAAAGACAAAAAAAGAAAAGAGAAAAAAAGAAAGTAAGGAAGGAAGGAAGGAAGGAAGAGAGAGAGAGAGAGAGAGAGAGAGAGAGATGAGTGATGAGTGCCTTAGAGGCAGTGTAGCCCCCTGCACACCTCTGTCTGCCAGTCAGAGGTTCAGCTACAAGCTGAGGTCATACCAGGACCTCCAGGGGTGTTCCTATGCTCTGTTTCAGGTGTGACCATTAGGAATTGGTCTCCCCCTTGCTTCTGGCTCTGGAGTGGGTTCATGGTGGCCACATGGCACTTCCTGAGCTGAAGTTGCTGCCTTCCTTTGGGGCCATGTGGAGCCCCAGGGTGAGGATGCCCACTCTGTGGGCATCTAGTGAGGGAGTTTGAGCCCTGCCCTACATGCCTGGGAGTGAAGGGGAGATGAGCCAGCAGGGATGCAGCTGGGCAGCACTGTCCCCCAGCCCCATGTGGGGTTCTGTATTCCAGGGCCAGGTTTTCTGAGTCTGAGGCCCAGGCCTTATGTGTATGGGGTGTGTTATATTTCATGGGTATGTACTAACTGTGTGTTAGTAACAGGAGACTAGGTACACACAGGTTCTTGATTACTTTGTTGGTTTTGGAGAGGGGTCTCACTGTAACTCAGGTTGCCTTGAACTCAAAGTGATTCTCCGTTGGCATTCCATGAGAGGCATTTATAGACATGTAGCAACAACCAGGCTGATATACATGATGTGGTGTGAGGATCTGTGAGGCAGGACAGGGTTGGGCAGCAGCCCTGTGTGGAGAGACACATAGTAGGCCATTGGGGTTGATCCCAGGGCCCAGTGCCTATTTCTGTCCAGGCTGGGACACCTGGCAGGTCACCTGCTGAGCCCAGGAGCAACAGGGGACTGGAGGGTGGGGGGAGAGCTGGCAGCCGGGGCTAGCAACTGATGGCTCTGTGTGTCTGTTTGCTCCCTGGACAGATGACAAGACATTCCAATGTGAGATGTGTTTCAGATTCTTCTCCACCAATAGTAACCTCTCCAAGCACAAAAAGAAGCACGGGGACAAGAAGTTTGCCTGCGGGGTCTGCAGCAAGATGTTCTACCGCAAGGATGTCATGCTGGACCACCAGCGGCGCCACCTGGAGGGTGAGTACAATGGCCTTGCCAGCCCCTGCTTACTCAGGGATATTGGGACCTGACAGAGCAGGGACTGGTGGGAGGTGGGATAGAGATGGGTGGAAACAGCAGGATGAGTTCAGGACACCAGGCTTTGTAGGAGCACATGTTACACTTGTAGGAATTTCTTCCAAGGGGCTTTTAATATTGTACAAAAATGCCAAGTGCAGTGGTATATACCTGTAGGCCTAGCACTTGAGAGGCTGAGACAGGAGGATCTCTATGAGTTCAAGCCAACCTGTACTACATAGTAAGACCCTGTCTCATAAACGAAAATAGTGGAAAAAAAAATCCATTCTGTACAGCACAAAGTGGGGAGACCTAGTATAAAATCACACATGTGGTAAGCCTTCTGCCTAATGTAGGGGACAGTGTCCTGCAGATGCTAGTGGTGTGGGGCTATCAGTCAGAACCTCTCTGTGCATGCTCTGTGCTCCTAGGGCCAGCAAGGAGCACTGTCACCAGGGCTCTTGACACAGGCTGTGTGCAGCTGGCCTGGGGAGATTTGTGTCTCCAAGGGAGGAGGGGGGACACACAGGAGATGGCCAGAGGGCTGGAGAGCCCCCCCACCCCCTGTGGGCAGGTGCAAAGCTGCACAAAGCCCCTTCCAGGAAGGAGCACAGGCAGGGAGACCTGCACAGTTCAATGTGGATGGTGGAGAGAATTCAGGGTATAGGCCCTGAGGGATTCTGGAGCAGCGTTTTGGCCTCCTTAGCATCCTGAACTTTATTCAAGGAAGTGCTGTCCTTTGTGGTGGCCGTGAGACTAAAATACCTATATTAACACTTGGAGCAATTCACCAAGAATGAGTTTGAGCTTATTAAGAGGAAATTGAAAGCCAGACTTGGTGTCCCCTACTTCTAGGCCCATACCTCTAGGCCCAGCACTCTGGAGGCTGAGGCAGGAGTATCACCAAGAGTTTAAGGCTAGCCTGGTTTCCATAGTGAAACCTTGTTTGAAAAATAAAACAAGCAAACAAATAAAATAGAACAAAACAAAAAGAAAAAAATGAAAGATAGCAAAGTCATACATCATTTAACTGTACCCATACCCAGGCTTGTACTCGAGCATGCGGGTATATAAGTGCCCACATGTGTATATACACACACGCCATGTGCATGTGTCCCCATATGCACAGACCTACACATGCATATGCTCACATTCCTACACAGGCATGTGCACAGGCATCATATCTTGCTTTCTCACTTACGCCCTTTCCACATGACCCATAGAGATCCATGGTGCTTTCTCTTGGGAAGTCTTTGGACAGCCTCGCACCCTGAGGTGACGTCCACAGCCAGGCTGCGTCTGCGGCATGCAGTGATCTGGGCACTTGGACCTCGGTGCCCAGACCGAGCTCTGATTGTGTGCTGAGTTGGGCCAGAGCTTCGGCACAGGGCCTGGCAGCTCACCCACTCTGAGCCTGTCCTGAGGTGCCCAGTCTCGAGCAGTACTCCTGCCTTCTCCTGAATGCTGCAACTCAGCATGGATCCCTGTGCCCAGCCAATGGGAGCTTCCTAAAGGTCGAAGTCAGTTTTTTTTTTTTTTTTTGTCTTTTTGAGACAGGGTCTCGCTATGCAGTTGAGGCTGGTCCTGAGCTCACTTTTGTAGCCCAGGCTGGTCTCGAACTCGCACCAATCCTCCTGCCTCAGCCTCCCGAGTGCTGGGATTACAGGCGTGAGCCACCACGCCCGGCTTCGAAGTCAGTTTTTATCCTATACCTCAGCAAAGTCCCTCCAAACCCAAAGATTCTGTGACCATCTGAGTTTTTGCCCTGATCTTCTCTGGACAAGTTTAGCTTCCAAGACATGAGTGGAAATGTGGTATTTTTTTTCATAAAATGCGTGCAAGTAGCCATTAAAGGTATGGCACACTTGGCAGTGAACTCTGGGATTAATCCAACTCCCTGTCCACTTGAAGCACTGTGTCACTCTTACAAACTGAGGCCCTGGGTACCCATGTATGTGCTAGAGCCCACCAGCTCTGCGTAGCCTACCCCTCTGTGTGAGATGCAGAGTTGCTTCAGAACCCATGTGCTGAGGGCTGCCACCTGTCCCAAGCTTCTTGACCCCTCTGTGGGTAGCCTTGCCTTGGGCCATTGGATTGCTGGCCTTGTGCTCACTGTCTTCTGGGGCTGGGATTCCAGGTGTGCGGCGGGTGAAGAGGGAGGACTTAGAGACCAGCAACGAGAGCCTGGTTCGATACAAGAAGGAGCCTTCAGGGTGCCCCGTGTGTGGCAAGGTAATGCCCTGCGAGCAATCTCTAGCGCGCTAGGAGCTGGGTGGAAAGTATGTCATTTTCCTGAAAAAAAAAAAAAAAACTCAGAGCCATAACACAAAGCAGCATGGGGAATGGGAAGGGAGCTGTCAATGTTCATCATGCCAAATGAGGTGCCCAGCTATGGCTACCCCATCACTTAGGGCTCTGTGTGGGGGAAGGTGGTCTCCCTGGGAGTGATCAGAGGAGAATGGTTCTTTCTTGGCAACCTCTAGCCATGGTACCCAGGCTCTGCGCTCCTGCAGGAGCTTGTACAGTGTGCACCCCACACAAGCAGTCGTACTAGCATGCCAGCGGGTGCTGGGCACCCCCTGGGCTGGTAGCTATGAGCGTCCCATCCACTGCCCTTTCCACCAGCACCTGTGGACTCTTCCCCTTTACATGAAACTTTCTGACTCCTTTGGAAAACCGTAGAGCAGCCAGAGCTGAAGCAACCTACTGCTCTCTAGACCAGAAATACCAGATCAGGAGGGGTACAGGATAAAGAGCCCAGAATGTAGCACATAGCGCAGGGCAGCCTTCTCTAGTGTCGGCTTTCAGAAATCACAGGCATCTCTCTGATGCCAGCCTCCTTGGTTGGCTCCATGCTAGTAAAAGGTTTAAATGAAGCTGGGTGGGGGGTACATAGCTGTGATCCTAGAGCTCCAAGAGGCTGAGACAGGAGGATCCCAAGTTTGAGCCCAGCCTCAGCAACTAACTTAGTGAGACTTACCTCAGAATAAAAAATGGCTGGGGATGTAGCTCATTGCAAAGCCCTGAGTTCAATCCCTGGTACTGCAAAAAAACAAAATATATTTCCATGAGCTAGAGTCCTTGCCAGCTCCCGTTCTCAACGGACTGGGAGACCGTACATTCACATTGGGATCTAAGCAGGTGCCTTGAGTTTCTCTGTGGGTTCTGGGCAGCCCTCACAGGGTGTTTTTGGCTCAGGTGTTCTCCTGCCGGAGCAACATGAACAAGCACCTGCTCACCCACGGCGACAAGAAGTACACCTGCGAGATTTGTGGGCGCAAGTTCTTCCGTGTGGATGTGCTCAGGGACCACATTCACGTGCACTTCAAGGTGCGGTGGCATGCGTGCATGCATGTGTGCGTGTGGCCCCTGGGGCAATGTCGGCTTCTGCCCCTGAACTGGACCCTGGGGAGCAGAGGGGATGCACTGCAGCTAGGCTGTGACATCTCGTAGGACATTGCACTGATGGATGACCACCAGCGGGAAGAGTTCATCGGCAAGATTGGGATCTCGTCTGAGGAGAATGAGGACAACTCGGATGAGAGTGCAGACTCAGAGCCCCATAAGTACAGCTGCAAGAGGTGTCAGGTGGGAGGCCTCCTTTCCCAAAGCCCCTGGGACAGGGAAGAAAGCTATTGGCTTCACCCAAATGGCACCTTTGTGCCAGCAGAGGCCCCCACACCACAGGGAGCCATCCGTATCTCCTAGACCTCATCTGTGTGGGCATATAGTATCGTGTGCCATGGGGACTATCTCCTGAGGTTGTATGTTGGAGGGCCACCTGCCCTTCTGCTCCCCCAGAGCCCACACAGAAGAGCCTTGCTAGGGTGTGGCCCTCACCCCAGGAATGCCAGGGACTGGGGCAGTGGTTGTGAGTGGTATCTGTATCCTCAGCTCACCTTTGGCCGTGGCAAGGAGTACCTGAAGCACATCATGGAGGTGCACAAGGAGAAGGGGTATGGCTGTAGCATCTGCCATCGCCGCTTCGCCCTCAAGGCCACCTACCACGCACACATGGTCATCCACCGCGAGAATCTGCCGGACCCTAACGTGCAGAAGTGAGCCGGGTGGCCTTGGGGGCTTGCGGGGTAGCTAGGTACCATCTAGAGCAGTGTCAGAGCTTTTCACCTGCCCTGGGCCAGGGCCATCATGGCTGCCTGAGGAAGGCAGTTCAGGAACCCCGCTTCCCACCCCTCCAGGCCTGTGCCGCCCTGCCATACACATGGGCCTGCTGTCCCAGGGCAGCTGCACCTGAGTAGCAGGCCCCGTGCTCCAACAGCAGCGGTATAATCCCTCCCTACCTGAGGCCCCAGGTCCAAGTGCGGGGAACTTGTCCTTTCTCCCCAAGGCTCTGTCCTCAACTCACAGACAGCGTCTTTCTTAAGTCTGTGCCCAGTCTTTCTTCCAGTGAGGACATAGCAGGGTGGCTCATGGCCCAGCTGACAGCCTCATCCCACCTGCTTCACCTCTTCCAGGTCTCTGTATCCATCTGTGTCTCTGTTTGAGCATGAGGGTTAGGAACGAATCTTGATGGAAGCTAGGCTTCTCATGTCTCCTGTTGACCTCAGAACCCCTTGGTCTGGTCCCCTGGGCCCTTGGGACAGGGCCCTCGAGGTGACAGTGGCGGTGGCCTGCACTGTGGTCTGGGCTGCCCTGAGCAGATGTCTGCTCGCAGGTACATCCACCCCTGTGAGATCTGCGGCCGCATCTTCAACAGCATTGGGAACTTGGAGCGCCACAAGCTCATCCACACCGGTGTGTGTCCTGGCTTCCAGCTCTGGGTGTGGCCAGCACCCTGGCCTCCATCTGCGCCCACTTACCCCTGCTTTCCAGCCCGTGTTCTCTCCCACAGGACCCACTCCTGTGGGCCCAGAATGTCCCAAGGGCAGGGAGGACAGTGCGGGTGGCCACCTCCCTGACAACCATGTGGCGCCAGCATCTCTCTCTACCTTGGCCCCCACAGGTGTGAAGAGCCACGCGTGTGAGCAGTGTGGGAAGTCCTTTGCCCGCAAGGACATGCTCAAGGAGCACATGCGTGTTCACGACAACATCCGCGAGTACCTGTGCGCAGAGTGTGGCAAAGGTGGGGATGTCACCATGGGCAGACAGGGCCACGGCAGGGCTAGGTTTGAGTCCCAAGGCAGGTACCATGGCATTGAGGGCACAAATTAGATCATTTGAAAGCAGGGAGGCCCTACAGTTGCTTAAAGGGTGATAATTTTTTTTTTTTTTTTTTTTGGTACTGGATATTGAACTCAGGATCTTGAGCTTGCCAAGCAAGTGGTTATTCTACTGAGCTATCTCCCTGGCCCCCAACGTTGAAAAGGGTTTTTTGTTTGTTTGGCTGTCTCAAGTTGCCTTAAGGGTGGGTGTAGGGATTGAACTGCCATCCTGTGCCTGACTGAGATTGCCTATGCAGGCGCTGAAATGACTGAGCTGACCCAAAAGCCCCCAAAGGTTGATAAATTTTAGGCAAAACCACCCCACAATTGGTGAGATGCTCCCCGATGTGAGCTAAAGTGTTAAGCCTTCTTGTAATGCCCCATCTTTCCTTCACACCTTCCTTCCTTTTGTGCAGCACTGGGCGCTGAGCACTGCCTTTGCCCTGAGCCCAAGCCCCAGCTCTTTTTTACTTTGTTTTGAGACACAAAATCTCACTGAGTCACTACGTTGCCCAGGCTGGGCTAGAACTAATGGTCCTCCTGCCTCAGCCTCCTGAGTGCTGGAATTATGGCCATAAGCCACTGAGCCTGGCTTGTCTTCTTGCTCAAGAAACCTCCTAAAGCCCTTGCGCAGCAGGTCCCTGCACTCCTCACAACCCCATTTCCTCTGTTAAGGCTGAGGCAGAACCATCCCCTTCAGCACGGAGACAGATGTTTCTCTGCTCTGACATTAGGATCTTTGAAGCTTTATACTACAAAAGTCATTTTATTTTTTCTTTAATATGATTTTTACAAATGTAGATAAGTATGGAGAAAACTCAATGGCTCTGTATCCCAGCCAGCAGACAGCCCCTGTTAGCCCATGAAGTGATGGCATGGGAGCCAGGTGTGGTGGAGCACACCTGTAATCCCAGCACTTGGGAGGCTGAGGTGGGAGGATTGCCATGAGTTTGAGGCCAGCCTGGGTTACTTAGTGAGTTCAAGGCAAGCCAAGAAAAAAAGGAAAAAAAAGAAAAAAGAGAGAAGAACCATAGCATGTGAAGGTGAAAAGGAAGCACTGTGGCAGTGATTCCCTCATCCTCTCTGGAGGTTGGCATGGCTCTGAGCAAGGGCAGCAGGGCTGTGTCACTGACCAGGCCCCACCCCTCAAAAAGGCAAATCTCCTAAAATGTGAGCCAAGTGCCCAGGAATAATCTGCGAGACATCTGTTCAGCAGGCAAGAGGAAAACCAGGTGTTCAGAGGTCCAGGAGGCATGTTCTCTTCGGGATTGTAATCGGGAAAGTAATGGTACTTTCAGATTTGAGGCATGCACTTTTCTGGACACTTAATCTGTAAGATCCTGCTTCCTACAGCTGTCCTTTTACATTCTATCCCTGGCAGTTCCTAGGAAAATATAACTTCCCCAAGTAAGAATAGCCTCAGAATTATCAAAGGAGTTAAATGAGGGTTAAAATTCCACAAACTGGCCAACTTTTTAAGGGAAGATCTACCAAACTTTCAAACAATAGTATTCAAGTCTGATACAAAATCTTCCAGAAAAGAGGCTGAGCCAGCAAAATAGCTCAGCTGACTAAGCACCTGCTTCTGCAAGCACAGGGACAGGGTTTGATCTCTAACACCACATGCTGCACCAGCCCTGCCCCCAGGCATGCTGCGCTGAGACTGGGCATGGTAGCACACACCTTTAATCCCAGATCTGGGGAGGCTAAAAACAGGATCACTACAAATCCGAGCTGTGTAGTAAGACACTGCACCAAATACATTAAAATAAATAAATAAATAGATAGATAAAGAAAGTATGAGGCTAAGTTCACCCAGTACTAAAATCAGACAAGGAAATATAGGAAGAAAAATGACTAGCTCATGTTATCTGTGAATAAGACTGAACAAAACTTATTGAATGCAATCTCAAAGTAAATAAAGGTAATAACATTGTGATAAATATCAAAAACAAAATATTACTTTCCCAAAGTAGCTGATAAATGGGGCACACAGTACACAAGCCCCAGACCTGGTGTGATGAGCCTTACCTTTGGCACCCTGTGGCCATTGTGTGATTTTGAAATTGCTCACAGCTTGCTTGAAAAATGAAAAGAAAAAGTCTAATGATAGTGGTACACACCTGCAGTCCTACCAGTCTGGGAGGCTGAGACAGGAGGATCACAAGTTTGAATCCAGCCTGAGAAACTTAGTGAGACATGGTCTTGGAGTTTTAAAGAAATCTTGGGATGCAGGGCTTCTGTGCCCAGCCTCTGCTACAAGCTGATCTCCTCACCTTGAAGGAAGGCCTGTGGGACTCAGGCCCTGGCACATAAAAAGAGCCAAAGTGTTTGTGGAATGAACAAATGAAAGCCAGGGATGGCCAGTAACTGTGAAAACTATGGGTGTGGAGTATTCACCAACTACATTGGTGTCCCTTGCAGAAGATCCAGGAGGACAGTCCCTGAGAGTGATGTTCCTTGGACACCATCTTAGGGGTGCCCAGGGCTGGACAGGGGATCGTGGGAACTAGAGCTTAGAAACATGTTGGGCAGCATGTGCTGGGCTGGGGACCCAGAGGGCCACATGCTTTGTCTTTCTGTCCCCAGGTAGGATGGTCTGTGTTTCTGAAATCAAGATTTTTGTACTCCTTTTTTTGTGGTTCTGGAAATTGAAACCCAAGCCCCTTGTACTGAGCTACATCCTCAGCCCTTTTTATTTTTTACTTTGAGACAAGGTCTTTTAAAGTCAGTAAGTTGCTTAGCCTGGCCTCAAACTCAGGACCCTCTTACCTTAGCCTCCCAGTGAGCTGCAATTGCAGATGCACACCACAGCACACAGCTTGAATAGTTCTTTTTTTTTTTTTTTTTTTTCAAAACTGGGCCATTTTTTT
>PVJA010003283.1:0-96932 GCA_004027025.1 Myocastor coypus
AAAAAAAAAAAAAGAATGTTTAGTTATACAGGTCTTGCTTCGACTTGCCCTTGACCACCCAGCAGGAAAAAAAAAATCCTTAATTACAATGCAAGGAATGCAGAGCTAGATTGGTGAGATGAGCTTTAGGAGGCTTAGATTCAATAGCCTCCAACATCACAAGCTTCACTGGTGGCCCACTGCAATTGCAAAACCTCTGACTGTGTATGTATCTGCTTCCTCTTAGTCCAAAGAGAAATATATTCTTTCCTTTTTTTTTCTAAGCAACATCAATAGGGAGGTGGGTCATGCCCACACACTGTACTCTGTAGTATGATTGTGAGGACAATATGCAACATGTCAACTTTCAAAGAAAAGAAAGGGGAAAAGAAAAAAAAAAAGTAATGTGGATTTAGAAAGGTTAATGCTTAATTGTTTGATCTATCTTATATACCTATATGTATTAATCTAAACTGGTCTGATAATGAAAATATGTAATATAACCATTGTTAAATTTAAACAATAAAAAATTGAAAAAAAAATAAAATAAAACCTGACTCAAATGAAAAGATTCATACACAATTCTGTAACAAACAGAGAAACTGAATCAATAGTTTAAAATTTTCCAGCATAAAAATATCAGTCCAGTGTGGCTTTATAAGTCCAATTAGAAGGAGTTTGTAATCCAATCTTACGTATAGACTTTTCCCCAGAGAGGAAAAAAAGAACTTTTCCCTTCTTCATTTATGACATGACTATAATCTTGATTTTAAAACCAGACAAGCTTTTAATGTGAAAAAGAAATCGGATATAAATATTCCAAGCAAAATATTAGTGAACAACTTAAGACTATGCAAAATAGGAAACATAATCAGTTTATTTTAAAAAATCAATAATGGTTCAGCTTTAGTAAATCCATTTATGTAATTTGTTACATTAACGTACTGAGAGAGGAAAAGAAAAAGATGTATCATTACTACAATGTATTCAGTTAAAACTCAGCATGATTAAAAAACAAAACATCCTTCCAAAATACCAGGAACAAAATGAACCTTTTTAATCTGATAAAAGATAAGTACTGAAAACCTATAAACACTATACTCAAGGATAAAATAATAGCATCATTATCTTCAAAATAGGAAAAATAGAGGTGCCTGTCATTATTTCCATTAATATTGCATTGATGGCAAGGAAATAAAGTAGAGTTTAAAATTGGAAAGGACAAAACTGTTAACTATCGATTCTTTGATAATTTATTGGTTTATTTTCCAAAGTAACCCGGACATAAATTGTCAAAATTGATATGAACATATCTGCCAAGCTATCAACATTAGGAAGTCCATCATAGAGGGTGAGGGTGTGGCTTAGTGGCACAGTGCCAGGGTCTGCCTGGGAAGCACAAGGTTCATACAAAAAACAAACAAACAAACAAAAACAAAGAACAAAACAAAACAAAAAAACCCTCTTCATTTATTTTCACCTAAAAAGAATGTGGGATTTTATTTAAACTTGTAATTAACAAATGCCATTCAAATATAAAGTATTTAGCTGTACTGTACATAGAACAGAATGCTTCAGGATATAGAAAAGACCTTGAGAAAAGCCCAGAGAAGTTCTATATCATGGGTATAGGTGGAAAATCTCAGTATTATAAAGGCAGGATAGCACCAGTGAGACATCTCAGAGGACTAAGTGCCTGCGTAGGCAAGGCCAGGAGCCCGGGTAGATCTCTGGCACCACATGCCATGCTGGCCCCACTTCCAGGTGCACTGAGCTGGCCACCGAGACCATACGTGGTGGTGCGCACCTGTAATCCCAGCTCTAGGGAGGCTGAAAACAAGAGGATCACTATGAGTGTGAGTGGTGCAGTAAGACCCTGAGCCAACCAAATACATTTTTTTTAAAGGACAGGATGATATGAAAGCCATAAATCATTTCCAATGGATATGTAATTTATACAACCCTAATACAAATCTTTTTTACAAATGTGCAAGTTGCCCCAAAAATGTACATATGAGGAGAAAATATAAAAAGGCTATAATAGTTCTGACTGTGAAGTTAAAAATTCCAGAAACCAGATAACAAGTCTTAGAAATCATTGTTATTAAGAAGGTATAGTATTGACACAGAGTTCAGCTGATAGAACAATTCAACAAAATAGATCTTACAATTAGGAACCATATGTATGAAGAAATATGATAGAAGGTAAAGGTTGAATGGCAGATCAATTGAATAATTTGGGTTCTTTTTCCTTCAAAAAATGATGTGAAGTGTGGGGCAAAAGAATTCCAATTGGATCTGTACTTAACATTATGCATAAAAATACATATATCTGGTAATCTGAGAAATAACCTGTATATTATTATTAAAGATAATAATATACAATAAAATAACCATTGTTGATTTCCTATTGTCTTGTTTAAAATCTGTATCATTTTTATTGTTTCATTTCGCTTTATCATAAAGCAAAGCAAAAACAGTTGCAAAATGGGTTGAGATAATTTGACTAAATGCATACTTTAGAAACTTTTGATGGGAATTTAGGAAAATATTCTTGTGACCTTGGGGTAGAGAAAGTGGTCATGAAATAAGATTGTTCTTTTTCAGCTTATTATGAAATAGATATTGAGATAAGGTTTCCATTGACAGAAGTCTGAGAGGTCCTACGCCCAGGGAGAAGGGTAGGAACAGAAGGAAGTGAGCTAGTGGGGGAGGTGTTACCCAGTCCCTGAGGGAATGGCCAGGGTTTAGAACACTATTAGGCTTTATGGGTGGTCCAGAGTCCATCACCTACTGCATCCTGAACCAGAACAAGTGCAAAAATAGAGTATTTAAAATGAGTACCCTGCAGGTATTTAAATTTCATTTTTGCTTTTCATTTTCCTTGTCCAAGTAACCTTTTTTGTATCAGTCTACAGTGGGTTGGAAAACCCCTCCCCTCTTTCCCTCTTTCTCCTTTTTTCTCCCCCTCCCCCTCCCCTTCACTTTCACCCTCCTCATCTCCTTTAGCATCATGGTCTCAGGGTTCCAGCTAGACTGAGGAACAGAGACTGAGAAGCGCTAGCAGGACAATCTCACTGTTGTTCAACCAAATATAGAGAAATCTGGGATATTCAATCAATTTTCTGGCTTTCGTTGCTTGAAAGATAGTTAGGAATTAACTGGCATTATCTGCCTGCCCTCTGTGGAGACCAAGTTTACTTCCACAGCTTTCAGGTAAGAGAGCAATAAAGCATTTTGTAGTAAGTATTGTTCAATAGGATGTGTGTGGAGAACCAGTAATACCACTGCTTAAGTTTGTCTCTCTCCCATATACAAGTTGAAAGGGTCTAACAAATGATTTAAGGCTCTAGTAAAAAGAAAAAAAAAACTGAAAATGCATCTATATCTAAAGATAAAGAGGCAAAGTGAACAAAAATAACAAAATGATAAATTTTGTGGATTAATTATATAATGCATAAAAATCAGCACTGCAAATTTACAGAGAACTTCTGTACATCAACAGAAAGGACACCATTTAACAAATATTAGAGATGCTCAACATCTTTGGTAAATAGTGAAAAGCACAGGAAATCTCTACATCATAGCATTTTCCACTTACTAGATGGCTTAGAATTTTAAAATCTAATTCAAAGTGTGTGTAAGGATGTAAGAAAGTAGGAACCTTCAGAACTTTGCTTGAGTGAGTCTAGACTGCAAGAATCTCTTCGAAAAGCAAGGTCATCCAAAAAGCTAAAGCAGATAGGACCTTCAGTGGAAGTGTCCTCTTACTAAGGAGAGCTTAGCACAATTTTACATGTGTTCAACCATATGCACAACAAATTCATATGAGTCCTCTTCTAATGTCCATCTCATATAGGGGGGAAAAAAAAACTCCAAGTAGCTAGATGTCAGATATGCCAAGTTTGTGTTCCCCAAAATCAAGGAATGAATTTTAAGTAACAATACAGGTTAAGAGCAGCAAATATTTATTGAACGAAATAGCTCATGTCAGACACAAGGGGACCTGGAGGTAGGTTTTCACAGACCCCACTTCACAGAGAAAGATTTATAGAGCAAAACCACCAGCTAAGTACAACATCCCAACCTGGGCATCACATGGGATCAAAACTATGCTCAACCAATAAGATTACAAACACAGCATTTTGATAAAATGATCCAGTGAGAAGCAGGGCACTTAACAAGTGTACATGGCAAAAACAAACAACAACAATAAAAACAGACTTTTTTAGAGAAAGATTGAAGTCTTTGCCATCCATGTGGGTAATGGATATCTCTCTTGATTTTAATGGACCCGGTGATATCAATTATAGTATATTGCTTATTGCTTGGGGAAGCGTGTAGGCCTAGTCATTTGCTCTTTATCATAAAGCCTGGTGCCTCATAGGTGCCTCTACCCATTGTATTTTCATGTGTATTCATTCCTTGTATTGAGTCCCTGGGGGGTCTGCCCCTGTCTGATTGCCTATAACATTTTTACCTAGCTTAGCTTTCTATACTACATTTATAATAGACTGGTAAAATAAATATAAAAAAATTATTGTCATAGACCAGAGATGAATGGAATACAACTATATGCATCCATACAGATGAATTTCAAAATGATGCTGAATGTCAAGTATGAATCTGTAATAAAATAGACTCTATGCGTGTATCAAGAAAATCTAGGTGTATCTAAAGAAAATCAAGAAAAACTAAAGCACATATTGACTTGGGGTAGATGTGTATACTTGTTAATATATATAACATTACAATGATGTTTATATAATTAAAAAACAAAGAGAATGAATAACATAGAATTTAGTGTGGAGCCTGTGTTTTGCTGCTGAATGTTTTAGTCGATTTCTCATCACTGAGACACAATACCCAACACCCACATGTTAAAGGAGCAGAGGTTTATTTTTGCTCATTGTTTGTGGAGGTTTTAGTCCATCCTAGACTGGCTCCAAGGCACGGCAGCATGACAGAGCGGCATGGCAGGAAGCAGACAAAGAGAGCAAGGAAGGAGAGAGGGAAGTAGAGCCTTCAAGGCCACACACCACCTCTTTTGAGCATCCTCCAAGTCACATGAGAATGTAAACCTATCAGTGGACTAATCCACTGATGTGGATCACACTCCCATGATCCAATCATCTCCCAAAGCCACACCTATGAGCACACGGGGCCTTTCAGGAAGCATTTAGATGTAAACTATAATAATAAGGGAAGGAGAAGGAGTCAACAATGATAATTCAATACCACAAATGTCTTGGACTACGGAGATAGCTTGGCAGTATGAGTGCCTGCCTGGCAAGCACCAGGACCCAGGTTCGATCCCTGGTACTGTGTGTCACACCAGCCCCATAACCCAGGCATGGTAGCACATACCTGTAATCCCAGCTCGAGGGAGGCTGAAACAGGAGGATCACTATGAATCTCAGCTGGGTAGCAACACCCTGTACCAAAAAATACATACATACATACATACATACATACATACATACATTCATACACTTTTTAAAAATTTAAAAGCCACAGACGTCTTATTTCTCAGTGCAGATAGTGGGCATATGCACATTCCCTTCATAACTATTGTTTAAAACTCTACACAATGACATATGCTTTTTAATATCATGCAAAACATTGTAAGAGAAACTTTTTAATATACAAAAACAATAGAAGCAAAATAATAAAATCCTAGAAAAGCAATTTATAAGAAACAATAAAAACTCTCCATATATTTAACCAAGGGAAGAAAGAAGCATTAATAAATGAAGATTAATGCAATATTACCAAGTAGAATCACTCATGGTTATAGAGGGACATTCTTTGGCCCCCAAAGAAAGGAAAATGCAACTGCAATAAAAATTCAGATAGAATGGTTTTGAAATTTTGTTAAGTTATTCTGAAGTTCTGGAAAAATAAATGGGTAGCCAAATCCCGGGAGACTTTTGAAGGAAGAATAATGAAAGAGAAGGCCTTGTTCTATTAAGTATTAAAACACATCATCTCCACACAGTAGACTGATATTTTCACAGTGAAACTGTGGCTCAATGACAGCCATGCAACATATTGCCAGGAATAAAATATCTTGGCATGGTAGTAAGATGGCTTTTTAAATCACTGGGGAATCCTCAGACTGATCAATTAATTGTCCTAAGAAAGTGGTAAAGAATTATATTTAGATTTCTTCTGTGTACAATAGGTGAAATAAATTTCAGGTGGATCTCAGTGTTAGGTGTAAAAAGAAAACGCAGGCTTAAATTATAAAATAAATAATAAAATGATTATCTATCTATATTGTCGATTCCTCTGATCTGGTAAGAGGTAGAAGAAAAACTGGAAAGATCAGGTAGTCCAATGCTCATAGTGTTGAGATTCACCACCACAGTCCCCGCTGGGTAGTCTCCTCCACTTTCCGTGGATGGACATTCCCCCCACATCAGATGGATCACAAGATAGATCTGTACAAAGTGCTCCTCTCTGTTCAGCTCCCTTTCCACTTTTATTTTATTTTTTAATTAAATTTTATTTTAAAGAGTAAAAATAGCAGAAACAAAGATAGAAAACAGTAACAAGCAAGAGTACATATAGTACAGAATTTCATCCCTTTCCACTTTTAAATGATTAAATCTTCGTAACCCTTTCCAAGTTATTGATGTCATTGGTCCTCCTCCCCACACTACACTGTGCATGGCTTCATCCTCACTCCTCAAGAAAACAGCACCATCAGTCGTCTGAACTCCTCCCTCCAAAGCATCTGCTCATTTCCCTTCTCTCTCATCTCTTATAGAAGGACAGGGGCCTTGTTTTCAATCACCCCTATTCTGCCACTTTAGTGCCCTGCTAATGTCAGTCAGTACTTCTCTCTGCTGCCCTTCCACCTCTTCCTCCTCGTTTGGATTTTTCCTGATTTTTTTTTCCTTGTTGCAGAGCCTTTGTTTGTTTATTCACTCATTTTTATGGCCGGCTCAGCCCGCCCCGAGGGCACAGATGGCACAGCATGTGGTGCCGGGGACGTCCCTGAAGCCACCCAAGCTTTCCCAAGCAGGCGCTTTAGACCACTGAGCCATCCTGCCGGGCCCCTGGATTTTTCCTGATTGTTGTAATCATGCCCTGACCTCCCCCAGCTTCAGGACTGAACGCTGCTTTGGTCCCATGGGTCCTGCCTACTATCTGTGCGTTTTCTTCCTCCTCGTAGTTCAAGTGGTTGGCTTGTCTCACATTGCTTTCCTTTCCCTTTTCAGCCTCTTCCAGGATGGCTCTGACAACAGAGTCATTTCCAAAGTTACTCTTGCCTTAGTCACAAATAGCCTTAAGGACACTGGGTTCAGTGGACAAAATAAGGTTCCTTTTACTTCACTATGTAGCCGTATCTTTCACCCTTGACCCATCCTTCAGTGAACGTCTTTCCTCCCCTCCATGCACAGGACAGGTCAGCTTCCTTTTCTTCCTGTGATCTCTCTGATTATTAACTCTCAGCATCTCCATTTGGTTTTGTCTTTATTGATAAGATTGGAGTTCCTTTCAGCCAAGATCTGTCTTTTCCTTTCTGTTCTGTATTCATCTTATATCTCTTCTCTTATCATTGTTTCAATTTCCAAGCCCTGGCCTCTTCTTTTATATTTAACTGTTTTTTTCACCCACCCCACAGGACTGTTCTCCATATACCTAAAATGAAATAAAACAAAAACTGAGCTCACTAGCATCCTCTCCAAATATGGTTAGTAGGAAGTTTGGCTCTCTGCATGACCCTTACCTGCCTTCCTGTGTCTTTACTTATTGCCATCAGCTCACATTGTTTTTACAAGACTAAAATCTTCTACAGGGCTGACAAGGTAGCTCAGTGGACTAAGCACCTGCCTAGACAAGTGAAGGGACCAGGGTTCGATCCTTGGCACTGCATGCCCTGCTGGCTCTGTCCCCAGGGTGCGCTGAGCCGGCCACTGAGACCAGGCATGGTGGCACACAGCTATAACCTCAGCACTGGGGAGGCTGAATACAGGAGGATTTCTGCAAGTCCGAGCTCTATAGTGAGGCCCTGTACCAAACATATAAATAAAATAAAATATAATCTTCTACACAGTTTTTTTCTTGCTCTTCCTAGCCCATCCTTTCTCTCAAGAAGGACTCTAGCAACCTCCTGATTTTCCTTTTTCTACCCTTTACCTCAAAAAACTACCCACCTGCAATTCAGCATGCCCTGATTTTGCCATGTAACAGTGACTTATCCATCTACTCTAATTTATTTGGTGCTCGTTATCTTAACTTACTAGCTGGATTTTTCTCTGCTTG
The DNA here is from genome assembly GCA_004027025.1 of Myocastor coypus. Classification (NCBI taxonomy): domain Eukaryota; kingdom Metazoa; phylum Chordata; class Mammalia; order Rodentia; family Myocastoridae; genus Myocastor; species Myocastor coypus. The sequence goes on from PVJA010003283.1 coordinate 8,254, forward strand.
AAATTCTGTTACTACTATATGTCTTCATCTCATCTGAGATGAGATAATATGATAGCACCTTTAGTAAGCTAATTGCAGATATAATTATTTAATATCTCTTCCCCAGAGCATAAGCTCTATCAAAAACTTGAGTACATCACTCTTAATATTGGTGCATCTGTAATATTCACCATAATCTTTCAAACAAATTAAATACTTAAAACATGTTCACAATGAGGAAGAGCAAGAAAAGAAAAACCTAAAATAAAAGTTTTGACTAATTAAAAGCATTTAGATATCTAAATGATTTTTAAACAAAAGCTAGAAGGAACTATTTGTAAACTAAACTTAAATCCTTATAAAGAGAGTATAATTACAAGCCCATAAGACAAAGATGAGCAAAAATAAAGAGCCATATGGGAAAATGAGCACAGGGTGTAGAGAGCATGTTCCTAAAAGAATCAATGCAAATGGCTAATTAAACTGAAAAAAAAAAAAATCTGTGCTCTCTAGTAGGCTAAAAATGATACGCACATGCACTTAATTTTTTAAATAGTGTTGGCAGAGATCAGAACTAGGCATGTTCTTTTGTTGGGGAGTCCAGATTTGTACCAACTTTCTAGAAGGCAATCTGGTAATATATGTTGAAAGCCTTAAAAATAAAATAGTTTCTCTCATATGGTCTGGTAAATTAATTTCCATGAATTCATGTTTAAGCCATTATTAAATTTGCATGAAAATATTGATAAAGTATTCTCATTCCAGTGCTACCATGAGAAATCATGAAAATAATAAATAATAATAAATAATCATGAAAAATTCAAAACAACTTTAATGTCCACTAATAAAGGATTGGTGACTATGAGCATAATGGAATGTCCTTCTCTAGCAGCTATAATAATACATGGCTCCAAAGAACATGTAAATGAGTTAGGGAGATAGCTCAGTGGCATAAGCACCTACCTGGAAACTGAGAGGCCCTGAGTTCAATCCCCAGTACCTAAATAAATAGATAAAGGATGCGTCCTACAAAGAACATTTGTAATTTATTTAGTCACAGCACAATAATATACCATAGGCTTAATTTTTAAAGAACTGAATATATAACATATATGCAAAAGCATTGTTTATGTTTTTTTCTATGTAGAATATTTATATTATGTATGGGCAATACTACTACAAAAATACCTTTGCCTGTGGGTATCATGAGTGATTTTGTTCTTTCTCTTTTTAATATTCTTAATATTCAGTAAATTGTGCATATTGTACCTATCATAAAAAGAACTAAATGTATTTTAATTTAACAATGGGGAACTGATTGCAACATATGGCCAAGGCTTTATATAGAGAAGCGTAGCATGATGATTAAGAGTATATGCTTTGAAGCTCCTAGACAGGTGTTCAGTTCCCTCTTTACAATTTAAGAGCCATATGACCTTGAACAAGTTATTTAATTCTCTCAGTCTCAGTTCCCTTATCAGCACAAAGGAGATAATGCATACTGGGCAGAACTCTTTTGTGGCTTAAGTGAAATAATGTATGTAAAATTCTGATCAAAGAGTAAGTGCTTAGCAAAAGTACCTGCTTTTATAATGCTGAAATATAAATAGATCCGGTAATGATTTACATGAATTCCTGATTCTCTAGAGGGTTATAACGGAAGGTTTGGGGAATGGTTTAGATTCTGGCTTAGCACCTTCTAGTCTGTTATGAGGATGGTGGAACCCAGCAGGAGGAGGGTGGTAGGAGCCCCAGCCTCGTGGAGAAGCAGCATCAGGACTCCTTGTGCTAGGGCAGAATGCGGGCATACGTCATCTAGCCAATTCCATGCCAGGTATTGGAGACTCCACCAGCAAGCCAAGCTAGCTAGCCTTCTTGGAGCATGGCAGATTTCTCAATGCATTGAAATTTAAGGCACGGGATTTCTGCAGAACTCACAAATTGAGAAACTGAAGTTGGTGAGAACCTGGCATTGTTAGAAAACTAAGAATTTGAAGCATGACGATGCCCAATCTCTACTCTCAAATACTCATCTTAAAGCCTAAGTCTACATTACCATTTGCTAGCAAGGCTGGGGCGTAAAGAGGGGCCAGTGATGGTCCTTAGTCAAATCTGGCCCACTGCCTATATTTAGGAATGCTTTATTTAAGAACAGAGAGGCCGTCTCATTTATGTATTTTTGTAGTCAGTTTTATGCTAAAACAGCAGAGTGGGATAGTTGCAACAGAGAAAGCATGGCCTGTAAATCCTAAAATGTTTATATTTGATTCTTGAGAGAAACTTTGCAAACCTGTCGCTTATATCAGTGGGGCTAGAGAAGTGATGTGAATGCTAACATCAAGTTCATCCTCTTCCTTTCTGTAGTTCCAGGAGCAGTTCCTCTTGAATCTATCCAAGGAGGACCCTTTGAAGAGAAGATCTATATCCAGTGGAAACCTCCTAATGAAACCAATGGTGTTATCACACTCTATGAGGTAGGAAGGCCCCTTGGACTCCTTCAAGTGGCTTGGCTTCATTCAATTCTGTTAGACCTCAACAGGTGCATACTGGTTTTTTGTTTGTTTGTTTGTTTGTTTGCTTTCCTGGTACCTGGGATTGAACTCAGGACCCTATACTTGCCAGACAGGTGCTTAAACTGTTAAGCTATATCCTTGACTCATGGTATATACTACGTTTTTTAAAATGTATTTGGTACAAGGTCTCACTACACAGCTCAGACTCATAGTGACCCTCCTGTTTTTTAGCCTCCAAAGAGCTGGAATTACAGGTATGTGCCACTATGTGTGGGCACAGTGGCCAGCTCCTTGGCACACTATGGGAAGGGCTAGAATGGCATGCAGTACAGGAGATCAAACCCAGGTCCCTTCGCTTGCGAAGCAGGCACTTAGACTGCTTAGCTATCTCTTTGGCCCCATGTTAGTCTATTGAGGATGTAAAGACGAGTGACATTCAACAATACAATGGGAAGATCATGCCAGGACACACACCTGAACTATCTCAGTAGCCTCCAAGACAAAGAAATGCAACATATGTTTTGAGGTGATTGTGTGACAGTGGGTCCTTCGTGAAAAGGAATTAAATTGTCTTGTGTAGAAGAGAGACCCAGCCCTGGTAAGCAATAATTGAAGTTCATCTGGAAAACCACAGTACTCACATGAAACCTCAATATTTAGTTGGTGTTACTCTGCCTGTATCAGTCCTTGGGCTTTGAGAAGAATCCCAACATTGTTCTCTAACTCAGAGTTACAGGATTCTAGAGTTCAGAACTTCCACATGCCCTAAGCATTTGTTATGGTTTATGTCTAGTTGTCTCCTCAAAGTCTCATGCAGTCATGGGGTGGGGACATCTAGAGTTTGAGACTTGATTCATGATCCTTGGGATTATGTGTTTTAGTATTGATCTAGAGCTTCAGACTTGATCGATGATCCCTGGGATTATGGGTTTTATTACTGATGGCATTATGGGTCTAAGTACTTCTGGGATTATGGGTGTAGCCTAAGGTGGAGGCTGAGGTCCAGAGCCTGAATGTAATATAAAGAGAAACAGAGAGACAGACTCATGCTGTTGCTCTCTGCTCCCCTGGTTGGTTGGTTTCCTCTGTCACAATTGTTGCTGTTCCACCGCCATGAACTGGATGCGTTCTTCCCTATTCCACTGAGCCTTGGGCCAGCTGACTATGGACTGAAACCTCCAGTAACTGTGAGCTAAATAAACCGCTCCTTCCTTCATTTTGGGTGTCGAGTATTTGTCCCAGCAGTGAGTGAAAAGTAACTAAGACAGAATATTTTGTTGTAAGTCAACAAATGATGTCCAAACCATTTGCCATGCACAAGCTTTACATCAAATGAGAAGAGAATCTATTCAGGCAGAAATATACCCATTAAATCAACACAATATGCTTCCCCAAAATTTATCAAAGTAGAACTATATATAAACCCATTGTAAACCAGAAATAAAAATCCTCAAATACAATGCAAGGATTAAATGCAAGGATTAAATGCAAGGATTTAAGTACTAAGATGCAGAGAAGTTAACTGTCTTTTCACACTAACTGTATTGTAAACCACCATGTGGTTGCAATAGAGGATAAAACAGATCAAAGCAAATGGAAAGGTGTGGGTAGTGATGCTAGAAGGATGTGGCCTAGGATCCCAGTAGCTCTACAGTGGTCTCATATTACCTTTGGCATGATCAGCGTGTGCCCTCATCTATAGAAGATGAGAGTCATTGCTTTGGGGTCAGTGGCAAGTGTGAAAAAGGAAAAGGCACAGCTTTTCCAGGATGAATCATGTCCTACAGCTGCACCAAAAGGCTTTATCCCCTAGGCTCATGCAGAAACATCCATCTGTAGGGAGTGGGACTGGGAATATCAAGGAAAACTTGTTGAGAGACAACAATTCAGGATCAGTCTGGTGAACCCACAAGCTTGATAGAGACAGACATGGTCCCTAGGGCTCTCTGAAGCGGGAGATTGCCCACTCTGTCTCCCTGAATCTCACTTCCCTCAGAAGATCTACCTAATATTTTCCTTTTAGAAACTGTGAAGAACTTGGTAAAAGAAAAAAAGATGTATTTGTTCCCACCATTTGTGAGAAGAAGCTCCCTTCGTTTTCTTTTATAAAAGGAGGTACCCCTGGGATGTGTCCAAAGCCTTGCAAAGAACAGTAGGCCTGGAAATGTAACTAAATCAAATCCACTGACTCCAAAGTTTTAATATAGATATAGATATAGATATAGATATAGATATAGATATAGATATAGATATAGCTCGGACTCATGATGATCCTCTTGCATTCAGACACCCAGTGCTGGGATTGCAGTGTTGTACCACCACGCCCAGACTCTGGCCAACTCAGGCCACCCTGGGGGTGGGGCTGGCATGACATGTGGTGTAGTTGACGGACAGTGTTCCTGCACTTGCCTAAGCAGTCACTTTGGACCACTGAGATACCTCACAGGCCCTGTGTGATATTTTTTGTAAAGTAGAGGCTACAACATGCACACCCATAAGAGATCTGTTATGTTGCCCTACTGGCCCCACAGGGCGCACTGGGACTGTGATTGAGACAGTGTAGTGGTACACACCTGTAATCCCAGTGCTTGGCCAACTGAAAACAGGAAGGTCACTATGAGTCTGATCTATGTAATGAGACCCTGTAGACCCTGTCTTAAATACATTAAAAACAAAAACAAAAACAAAAACAAAAACGGTAAGAGATCTGTTGTGTATAGCAACTTGTTCATTGTCTAGCAGAAGGAAAGGGCCCATGATTTCTGGAGTGATGGTAGTGTGATGGAAGAATCTCAGTGCCACTAGTGCAAGCATTTTGGAATCTATTACTCAGCAACATTTCAAAGATTTAAGGAACTTTATGATTTTTATTCACATTTCAGACATGATCCAATTCCAAAAAATATAAAAAGGGCATAATTTCAAATTAAAAAGCAGTCTTTTGAATTAAATAAGTTTAGCATCATCAAGAATCATGTCCACTGCCTTTGATTTCATTTTGCCTTGCATAATGACGATTTAGTCCTTTGGATACCCACACTTAAGAGAGTACTGGCATGGGCCATGTAGTAGGTGCGGTCATCTCGCTGCAAAGACTTCTTCTTTGAGAGTAATATACTTCTGTCATGCGTTCACTGGACTGGCAATATTGCATTGCTATTCTATGATAAGAAATTAATATATGGAGAGAGAAGGCTGCAATCACAACTGCAAGTTGGAACTCTGGGCAACTGCTTCTGACCGGAAGGCATCAATATGTGGTACCTTCTCTGGAGCTCCAGGTACAAAGGTGGGAACCGATCAGAGGGGCACAAGCCCAGTGCTTTGTGCATTTTCAAACCGCCAAGGATGTTGGCATTTCCTTGAGGGACTCTCCCAGACAAACCCTGGTAAGGTCTTTATGTAGCTTCTTGTCTGCTCCTTGAGCTGTCATTACAGAGAATGAGAGCCAACAAATTGCAGCCGGCTTTTTTTGTGTGACAGTTTGAGCCCATCTTTTTGGGAGTATATCAGAATTCTTAGAGATGCTCTAAAGGAAGCTCTGAATTTGTTGGCTTAGCTATTGTATTTTGTGCACAGACATGACTGTGATTGTGTGTATCGCAAGATAGTAAGACCCAAGAAACAAAAAATGGTGAACTTTTTGAGAGTCAGGCAGACTAGGTCTGAATCCAGCTCTGAAAATTACCTACTGTGTGAGTTTGGTACTTCAAGCTACTTTTTAGAGCCTTCAGTTCCTTATCTGGAAGATGAAGATAATAACAACACTCACCTTGTAGGCTTGCTGTGAGGATCATTCTAAACTCATATTTAACTCAATGCTTATATAAATTTTAGCAGTTATCATTGGTTAATGATTTTTTTTTTTTATCATTGGTTAATGATTGAGGAGGTTTGGGGCAGAGATGTAAACTAGAAAAGGCCACAGGCAGACTGAAAGGCCTGTCGTTGGAATTCAGGTGGTGCTTCCCAGACTTAAGTCTGTGTTACATAGACATGGTTAGAAATGCAGCATCGCAGGCCCCACCCAGACTTCCCAAATCAGAACTTCCAGGCTAGCCAAACAGTTCAGCGGATTAAAGCGCCTGCACAGGGGCTGGAGGCTTGATCCCCAGGCCTGCTTGGCTGACCCCGCCACCCTGGGCATGCTGTGATGGCAACTGAGACTAGGCATAATGGCATGCACCTGTAATCCCAGCTCTTCGGAGGCCATAATCAAGTGAATCACTAAGAGTCCAATCTTGTATTGAGACCCTGAACACCCTGTAGACCCTTCCCAATCAATCAATCAATCAATCAATCAATCAGAACTTCCAGTTTAATGAAATCCCTGGGCAACCTGTTTTGTACGGGCATTAACTGTTGAGGAGGACCCTTGGAGAAAGCTTTACCAATTGCTAGAAGGATATTTTCTGCTGGGCAGAAAGCTGGCAAATTGTTTCCAAGCTGTGCTCAAACCAATCTTGCTGCAGGAGGCTTTACTTTTAAAAGCATTTATAACAAAATATGTGTTTATGAGGCAATTTCCAAATTTAATTAGATGAAACCAATTTGATTTTTAAAATTAGGTTCTAGCTGTAATTTCAAGAGAGAAATCTCTAAGTTACAAGTGGAAGAGGCATCCAAAATTGTCTGTGTCCGCTTAGACATTTGGATCAGTGAAGTCAAAAGAAAAAAAGAGAACTAAAATATAAATATATGAAAAGAGGCTGAAAGAGGAGTTTCGTTATTGGAACTGTGTAAATATTTTAAACCCAGTACATACACGCTTCCCTATAAGTCCAGGTCACAGCCTCTGGATTTATCATTGGACAATGGGCACCCCTTCTCCCTCCAAGCTGCCTTGCTTTGGCTAAGTCATATTCTGCCTTTGGGCTCCATTCCCCTTTTGAGGAGTTGTCAGACAGTTCTAGGTTCCAACTGGATAAGAAAAATGGAATAAATAAATCCTTGTCATCCCCAGAGAAGCAAAGGTTATACCTCATTATGAAGTGGCTTTGTACTTAAACCTTTCTTCTTCTTCAAGGTTAAAGCAGTGATGACACTTGAAGAAAAGCAGCTAATTGAAAAGCCCTAGAATGGCAATAAATTCATCGTGTTTGAAAATAAAGGGCCAGAGTCAGTAGGGTTTCATGAACTTGGACGACCGTGGTGAGCGATGTCGAGGAGTGGGTGGGCAGGGGCAAGATATGAAGACGCTGAGAGTTTTCACTTTATCCTGAGAGGAAAGGAAAGCCCTAGAAAGGTGTTAAGTACAGAAATAAAGGAATATTTATATTCTTAAAAGATCTTCCAGATGTTGTATGTATAATACTTTAGCTGTAGCTAGAATGTGTCAAGAGGCAAGAATATTTTTCTCATCTATGGTAACTGGACTGAAAGCTCAGCTCTTTCTTGGAAGACCTTGTACCCTGATAGTAGATTAAAAGCTTTGCCGCACCTGCCTTTTCCTGCAGTAAATGGGCTTTGACACTGTGTTAGCTTTCTATCACTGTGACAAAATACCTGAGGAGGGGAAAAACTTAAAAGAAGAAAATATTTTCTTGGGTTCCTAGGTTTAGAGGTTTCAGTCCAATGTTACTTGGACCAGTCATTTTGGGTCTGTGATGAAGGTGAGGTAGCACATTATGATGGGACCCTGGCATGAAGCAAGACTGCTTATCTCATCATGGTAGAGGGGGGAGGAGAGGGAAAGGGTAGGGGAGGAGAGAAAAAGGAAGCAGAGGGCGGGAGAGGAGAGGGAAGGGGAGGGAGGAGAAGAATGGGAAGGGGAGGGGAGGGGAGGACAGGGAAGGAGAGAGGAGGGGAGGACCAGAAAGGGGAGGGGAGGAGAGGAATGGGAAAGTGAGAAGAGAGGAAAGGACAGAACTAGGGTCCCAGTATCCACTTAAAGAGCACGTATCAGTGACCTCAGTTTCCTCCACTAGGTTCCACCTTCAAAAACTTCTCCATGTCCCAATAGCGTCATTCTGGGGAGCATGTCTTCAACATATGAGCCTTTGGGGGCCACTTAGGGTCCAAACCATAGCAGAGGTCTTCCTTTCAGTAACAAGTTTTTATCTTTGTTTCTTTTTTTTTTTGCCCCCTATACTGGGGAATTGAACCTATAGCTTTTAGTGCCTTTTGCACTAAACAACATCCCAGCCCATTTTATTTTATTTTATTTTATTTTATTTTATTTTATTTTATTTTATTTTATTTTATTTTATTTTATTTTAAGACGGCCTCTTGCTAAATTACTAAGTTATCATTTTTTAATCTTTTGTTTATTTACTTGGTACAGGGTCTTGTACTACAGCTCAGATTCATAGTGATCCTCCTGTCTCAGCCTCCTCAGCACTAGGATTACAGGTGTGTGCCACCTCACCCAATTCTGGGGCTAGCATGGCATATGTACTGGGGATTGAACCCAGGTCCTTTTGCTTGGCAGGCAGGCACCTAGATTACCAAGCTATCTCCCAAGCCCCTAAATTACTAAGTGTTAATGCTGGACTCAAACCTACACTCCTCTTGCTTCAGCCTGTCAGAGGGCTAGGACTATAAAATGTATTCGAATGCCTGTTCGTTTTGTTTTGTTTTGTGAGTTCTCTCTGTGTAGTCCAGCTCAGCCTCAAACTCAGGTTTATTTTCTGCCTCAGTCTCCTGAGTGCTGGGATTACAATCATATCTTTCTGCTCACTGCTGAATTCTTATCTTGATACATCCCTTGGAGCTGTGGACTATAAGGTACAGGAACTTCTTTGCTATGGGGTGGTTATCTTGCACCTCCATATGGGCCTCGTCAAAGCCCATTGAAAACACCCTCAACCTGGGCTGGAACAGGAAGTGTGAAGTGTGAAGACATATTAGACCACGGCCTCAGATCCTTGAGGGGCAGTATTTTAGTAGAAGACCTAGAATGGCTATTTGTGATCATTCTCCTGAAAGATCTCTCTGTGCCCAGTAGTGCCCAGAGAGGCAGTGCCAAAGGCCTGGTGCTAACCAACAATCAGCTTCAAAAGGGATCATGTTAGAGTGACAGAATCTCATGCCCTGGCACAAATGTGAATGAATGAGAGTCTACATTGACAAGATCCCGGATCCTGCATGTGCTTGTAGAGTGTAAATTTTTACAATCTGGATGTGCACAAGGAGGAGGTAGAGGTGATGTGAGAAGAGGAAAGAGTCTAGAAAGTTTAGTCTGATGAAAACATGACAGTTATTACATGGAGAATATGCTTACTGAATCCATTATGGAATAGCTCTTCACATGGGCCCAAAGAGGTATCTCCACAATAATATGAAAACCATGCCATTTATGTGGGCCCTCCCCGAGCCATGCTGTTTGGGTAAGATACCAGGGTTTTTACTCAGGGATCATATGTTAGGAAGGGCCGCGTGGCCTTTCCCATGTGACTCAGATTTTAGAAACAGCTACAGCTCACCACAACCAAACCACGGAAACTGTAGACAGGCACTTTCTGCCAAATAAAGGTCATCAGGGAGAAACAATCGAGCCAAACAGTTGTCTACAAATTCTCCAATAAAATCATTTAGAGACGAGCTGGTCAGGGTTTGTGAAAAACAGTAATCAATATGTGTTTCAATTCAATTAATTGTGCCCATCTCTGTCCAAAAATAAAAATTGCACAGTGTGAGGGAATTGGGCCAGAAGATGTTACACTTGCAACTGGGTTAACGAAGTGTGAAAATATTTAAAATTCAGACATATGAAGCTTCCCAGTAAGCCTTTCTGTTTAGCAGTCAAAATCACCAAGTTTCTAATTACAGTGTATAAATCTGAGGAGCTTAAAGGGAATGAGAAGGCCCTAATGAGGCAGGAATGGGTGGCTTGATTATGCTAGAGTTGATTGACATTTATCTTACAAGTTATTCTAGGTGCCTGACATTCAGAGTTCCATAAAACACAGACTATGCCTCAATAAAACAATGTGACATTCCTGTGTGAGAGCTCCTTTAAAAGGTACAGTGGGTAGGTCAGGATGTTGTTAATATTTTTCCAGTTAGCAGATGGTTGAATTCAATCTAAACACAAATGGTGGGCCCCAGGAATCAACACACCAGCAGAGTACCTTGCAAGAAGACTGGTGTGTGCTCTGAGACAGAGGAGTTCTCAACAGGTTAGGAACAAATTCTGGTGGTGAGAAGGGTCCAGCTGTGTAGGGAGGAGGAGAACAAGCAGTTTGCAAGAGAGGCCCTCAGCAGGTCTGTGACTCTGTTTAGATGAATGGCCACGTCTCCTTCTAACCTTTAGCTTTGCTACAGTGACTACTCAAGCCATGCTGACCCCAAACATTTGTAATGCAGGTCCACAGAAACATGGTGAGGTAGGAAAGAGATGGTCAAACTGGCAGGATGAAGTCTAGGCAGAGAAGAATCAGCTGGTATAATTGGACTTATGATAATTAGGATACACAATTTGCACAGGGCTGGCTGCTTTGGGTATGACTTAAGCCAGGTTGATAACTAGGAAAAACAGCTCTTGTTTCCTTTGCTTTGTTCAAGCACAAAATGTGAGAGTTATCCCCTGGCCCCTGCTGCCATCCACCTAATCCACCAGATAGAGCCATCGTTTCTTGTGCCCTGTTGTCACAGGTTAGGCCCTTTCCCTGCCATCAAAGCCTGTTTAGAGCAACCATCGGTTGCTTAGAGCAATTCATCGCTACCCGCCTAATTCCACGATTGCTCTTCTCCACACTATCAGCAGAGCATCTTTTTAAAATTATTTTATTAATTTTAATGAGAAAGAAATAGCAATGAGAAGATTCTAAAAAGGTTAGGATAGTTACAATAATTAATATATTACATATTGTTGTCTTTGTACTTTTTCAGAGTACAAAATGCAGACATAACTTCTAAACACTATTAGCACAAATCTTTCTTCTCATGGAACTAAGAGATAGTACCTGTATATCTATCTTATTTTTTTCATTACAAAATGGTCCTTCATTTATATTCCCCTTTTTTGTTTTGTCAGCGATGGATGTTCCATTGCCATTCAAATATTGTAGGTGCATGAATTCAGCAAAATGACCCAATATAGTCCAACAGTCCATAATAGTAGTGGGTTATCAGCAGAACTGGCCATGTCAGAAGCTGTTGACTTGAGCCTTTTATAGCTCAGCATATTAATATAGTTTTACTTTTAATACCTTATGGTTAGTGTTTTCTGCTGGATGGTTAAGACCAAGTTAAAGCAACACCTATAGAGGTTTACAGATCTTTTGTCAATGTCAGCCATTGGGATGAGTCACGGCCGTTGCTTGAACATTCTTTCAGGCTTTTACATTGGCAGAGCAGCTTTACAAGGCCAGTCTCATTGTGTTACTACTGTGCTTTAGCTTTATCGTAACTTCACAGCAACAAAGAGCCCAGCACATTTCCAACTTGAACTCTACTTCCTTCTCGTTGTTTACTGTGTTCCAGCTCTTCCAGCCTTCTAGCATTTTCTTAGGCTGAAGCTCTTTTTCTCACAACACATGACTTTGAACATCACTTCTTCCCCTTATAATATGTCGCCTTTTATATCCCTTAAGACTGTCTCTTTCCTGTTCTTTTCCTCCAAGGGATGTTTTACTTCTGAGATTCCCTTATCTCAAAAGATTCTTTCTGTTTTCATTATCAGCAGCTTTCTTTCTGTCATGCCACTTCCTTCTCTTTCTTTCTTTCTTTTTTTTTTTTTTTTTTTTTTTTTGTGGTACCAGGGATCAAACTCAGGACCTTGGGCTTGCCAGGAAAGCACTTATTCCACTGAGCGCATCCCCCCATCCCCATGTCACGCCATTTTCATAGTCTGCACTTAAATGTTGCATGCTGCTGTGCTACCCTCAAGTGCAGCCTGGACTGTTTCTCCTGGTGACGTCATGGGCCCTGTGGTGTTTAATTTTATGTCAACTTGGTTGGGCCCCAGTGCCCAGATGTATTCTCAAACATTATTGTAGATGTTTTTGTCAGGGTGGTTTAGACTGAGTTTATCGTTTAGCATGGTGGACTTTGAACTTTGAATAAAGCAGATTGTCCTAATGGGGCCCATCCCATTGGTCTTAATACAACTAAAGATTGAATTATCCCAAGAAAGAGGGCTTTTACTACAAAATCTTCAGAGATCAACTGCAACATTAATGCTCCTTGGTTCTTCAACCCGGCAGCCTTTGCTCTTGAAATGATCAATATGGACCATGTTTATTGGTATGACCTGAAGACAAGAATTGTGACATGCACATGTTGTATACTCAACAAATAGTCCTTAGATGGGTGTACAGATTTGTCATTTATTTTGGCAAGGGGTAATGTTGAAATTCTTTTTGACATAATTTAGGATTGCTCAATCCTGGTTGAAGATGAGTATCAAACCTTGAAATATTCTCAGCTCAATTTTACCATGAGCTAATACTGGTAAAAAATAATAACAATAATAATAAAGTGAATGCATTTAAAAGTCACATCATAAGACCTTAATAATACAAATAGATAGATACATAGATAGATGCATAAGTGAATCAGTACATACAAAACTGGATGGGACTCACTACAGACCAAACAGACCAGGATCTCTGGGGGAGGGTTTTACCTGTTCATTGTTTGCTTATTATTTTTAAGTTCTTTGTGAGATTGTGATGTATGTTCAGACTTGGAAAGAAGCACTGTGTGAAGTGAGTCCATCCCACCTCTTCTGATATGTTACCCTAGTTAGATTCCTGCTAGACAAACCTGGACTGGCTTGCATGATCTTTCTTTTACTCTGCCAGAGTCTCCCTGTCTCAAGTGCTACATGGCAGCCAACTCTCTCACTCATAGGCAGGTGTAAGATGCTTACTTTTTAAAGGTTCAAAGTCAGGAAGAATTAGCCTTTCCCCCTGAAAGTCACAAAAAAGTAGTGTGTATAATAATTGAAGACACACAGGGAGGGATCATTCTGAGTATTCCTCTGTGCTTTGTTGATGGCTTCTTTTAACACAGGTATTGGATCTCACTGCAGACCTTTGCTTATGAGTGTTTTTACTTCTCCTCAATAGTAGGAGTTAGTTCTGTTGTTTCTCTGTGAGATTAAAAAAGACATACACACACACACACACACACACACACACACACACACACACACACACACACATAATAGATTTGCCCAGAGGCCTTCCTTAAATCTTAAAAGTCAGGGCCCTAGGAAGTCTAGGAGCCAATTTTTCGAGCCCACAGCTCATCAGTCACCCTTCATAGGTTGTTTCCCTTCTAGAGCCTTGAAAAATGCAGGCATCTCCAGGTAGATGCTGTACACAGGTTGTCTGAGCTGACAGGCAGGCTGACAGGTGTTTCAGTAGAAATGGCTCTAGTTGAAAAGAATGATTTCTGGCACTTGGGGTCTAGAAGGAAAGAAACTTCTTTTCTATGTAAGTTGCATTTGTGTAAGTGGGCCTATTAGGGGTACCTGTCATCCACTGGTAGCATATCAGCAATGCCTATATATTTGCCTCGGGTTGTCTTTCTTTTTTATATTACAGAAAAGGTATTTGTGATGCAGCCAGGTAACATGACAGAAAGAATCAACAGATGCATAGCGCTGGTTACCAAAGGGACAACAAATCATGTTCTCCTGGCAATGTGCTGTTCACAGCAAATGTTAATCATTCAGTTCAGTTGTACCTACACAGCAGGGTTTGCAACAAGGAAAGGTGCCTACAGCTTACACATGTCGGTAGGTAGGTTTGTCTGGATACATGTATGGCGGCGCTTATATTTTTGTGAGTTTATCTAGTTATTCACTGATGTGGTAATGCACCGATGTACTTATGTTTGCTAGTGTGTTTGGGAAAAGCTTTCACACTTTCCCAAGCCTTACCCATCTTCCCAATTCACTCCTCAGAATCACTCCACTTTAGTGGAGAGTTAACTGAGAGAGACATTAAAAGTACAGGACTAGATCTGTTTGTTGCTGTCCTGGAGAGAATCTCGGTGATCTCACCTCCCTTTTACAATAGCATCAATGGAGAAACCACTTGTCATCTTAGTGGGCTCTTACATGTATCTGTCTCATGAACTTTGGCTATAATTTCCACCAGCGTTTTGTTGAAGGAAATTATGGGTTAAAAAAATTCTCTGGGTTATGTTTAATCCTGTGCATTTACACTTGTCTTTGGGAGAGAAAAGGAAAGAATTTAGTGCTGCGTTTGGCCCTACATGGGCTCTCCTTTATGTTGTTAGAAGCGAAGGAAGCTGTGTTTGAGTACGCTGAGTACCTGTCCAGGGGTCTTCGTCGGGTCTCCTCCTGCACACACAGCACATGGATAGAGACAGAACCCTCTCCCCAGCTGCTGTGTCCTTTCAATACGCTGCCCAGAGGCAACATTTAAGTTGCGAACTGTAGCTTTTAACATCACAAGTTGTTCTCTTTTCATCTTGGATGCTTTACCGTGTTACTCCTGTTGGAATTCTGCCTGGGCTGGGAAATACAGCACACTTTTAACTGGCTGGCTCCTTTGTTTCTGTTTTGGTCAGAATTGTTCCAAATTTTCAATCCAACTGAAGAGTATCTGCAGGTTTTCATTGATGATCAAGACATTTGGAATCTCCCAGTCTCTGGAGGCTGGAATTCAAATTTGTGATTCATTGATTATTCACTCATTGGCCCAAGAGATAGCAGGTGGCTTTCCTTCTCTTAATCTAAACCAATAGGCCCTTTTCCTTTCATTCATTTTCTTTTTTAATACTTTGCCAAAAGAAAAGTAATTCCTTAAAACTGACATCAAAAGATGAGACATTTGTCCTAGTCACTTTCCTCATTCCTGGGACATAATACCTAACCTCTGCAATGGAAAAGTTTCTTTGGCTCACAGTTTGTAGAGGCTTCAGTTCACAGTCAACTGGCTCCAAGGCAAGGGCAGCATGGCGGAGGGGATGGCAGCAGATCCACTTTTCAGTTCCTGGTGAACAGGAAACAAAGAGAATCAAGGGAACAGCTGCAAAGGGAGATAGTGTAGCCTTTGCAGGGCACACACATGGCATGCTTCCTTTTCTTTTCTGTTTTATTTTATCTTACTATTCATTTTAATGAGAAAAATAGCAATGAAAGTTTCAAAACAGGTTAGGACAGCCGCAATAATACACTGCATATTGTCGTCTTTGTAGTACTCAGAGGGCAAGATGCAGACATGATGTTACCTAGACAATATTAGTATAGACCTTTCTTCTCATTTAACTAATAGAAGGCAACTATATATCTATCCTAACTATTTTATATATACCTATATCCATTTTTAGTACAAAATGGTCCTTCATTTATATCCTCCTTTTTTGTTTTGTTTTATCAGAGATTGGTATTCCATTGCTATTAGAGAAGTTGCATTTCTAACCAGCTCCCACCTTGTAACAGCAAGTCAGCTATAACACCCCATAATTTGACCCCCATTCAGAAATCCTGCCTAGAATCATGAAAGGTTTGCAGAGACATCTAGATGCATACTGTGATGACCTTTGTTTGTTTCATTATGGCTTCCATATATCAGATATACACACAAGAACATAGACATACATACTTGCACACACATATATGAATTAATACATAGTGGGTCTCTTTCAGGTTCCTTCAAATAGTTGCAAGTGATCAACAAGTGAACATTGCTTTTATCAGTTGCCTTTCTGTTTCATCCATGTGTTTATCATGTTCCTTGCACTAAAAATATGTGAATTGTGCAATTAGGGAACTTGACATTGACTTCTGGTATTTGCTGTTGACTGAAATTTTTTTTTTTTTTTTTTTTTTTTCTGAGCTGCATGTCAGTGCCCACACTCAGGACTTGGGAGGTTTGGAGGACAGTTGTGAGGCTCTGGCCTACCCCTTGGGTGCAGACAATTAGGCCAATCTTCCTTTTAAGAGCCTGAAACAGTTTCCTCACTTGCCTGTGCATAACCCTGCTTTATATGAACAGTATCCATCCATTCTTGTAGCAATCCATCACCTGACAGGACAACCAGAACCCCCACAGTACCTTGTATCTACATGTGATCTGCATTAGCACATCTACTTATAATCTACAGAACTACATGTTTAGAGCTCCTCAAGCCGGCCTCATGACTACTCTGCATGTAAATCATTTACATCTCACATAGTTTTACTATGTACATGTATTTCTTAAAATCATGCCATTTTATTAAATTCTTGATTTTCACAAAGAGTTTTCAGTGGTATATAAAATTCTGAGACACTTGTAGTTTCCATTATAAGGCAATAGTCATCCTAATAATGAATTCAGGCATTCATTCATCTTAATAGCAGTCTGAGTACACTAACTACCCAGTGTATTACACTCCATTCATCCCTGGTCCTCTGATCCATTGAGGTCCTCTGATCCATATATATATCCCACATTTTCCTGGGAGCTTATATCTAGAAACTAGCTAACATGTTTTCAACTTTATGAAAAAGAAATTTCTAGGGCCAGAGAGATAGCTCGGTGGTCTAAGTGCCTGTCTGGTAAGTGCAAGAACCTAGGTTCAATCCCCAGTATCACATGCTTTACCTGCTCCGTGCTGGCCACTGAAACCAGGCATGGTTGTGCATATCTGTAATCCTAGCACTAGGGAAGCTGAGACAGGAGAGTCACTATGAATCTGAGCTGCATAGTGAGATTGCATCAAATCAATCAATCAATTAATGAATCAATCTTTAAAAAAAAAGAAAGAAAAGAACAATTTCCAAGCTGGTTTTTCAGATTTATACCCATGCCACCAAAGAGTTCTTATGATTTCCATATGTTTCCTATGATTTCAAACCATGTCTGATATTTGATATTATCAAGACTCCTCTTTTTAGCCAGTTGAACAAGCATAAAATAATGTATCATGGTCTTGTGTTTTAGTCTCTGAGTCATTAAGAAGGCTGAATATTTGTTCATGCATTTATCACTCATTTGTGTATCTTTTCTGGAGAATATCAATTCATGTCTTTGCTCATTTTCCATTTGGGTTACAATTTATTTTCTTCCTAATGTGTAACACTTCTTAAAATATACTTGTGAAACTATTTTGCCAGTTACATATGTAACCTGCTATTTTTGCTCCCTCTAAGGTATCTTTTGGAAACAAAAGTCTATAATTAAAATCAATTTTATGAAACCTTGCTTAGGTAGTAAAGACATACTATGTTTTTAAGCAAGTCTTCCCTAAAACAAGGTGAGAAAAATAATTCCTTACATTTCCATTAAAAGTTACATAGTTTTGCTCTTGAAGTTTAAATTCTGAACCTATTTGCAGCTAATTTTTGTATGTTGTGTAAGGTGGGGTACAAAACTCATGTATTCCTTTATTAATAAACAATGGTTCCCAGGCCTTCTTTGTCTGTGACTTACCAGATTGTATCAGATTTTTATCAAAATTCCTGATATGGATGAATTTTTTTTTCTGTTCTATCTATTCCCATGGTCTCCATAAACCACAGTCAAACACAGTCATAATTATTACAGCATCATTGTTAATCTTGGTCTCTGATAGAGCAGATCCTTCCTGCTCATCTTTCTCTAGAAATGCCATGATTATTTTTGCCCTTGGCACTTTCATTTTATAATCTACTTATCAAACTTAATGAAAACATCTGTTGTCATTTTGATTAGAATTGCACTGAATACATAAAACAATATGTGGGTAATTGACATCTTTACAATATTAAATTTACCCGCATTTATTTTGATTTTATTTAATATCTCCTATGGTTTTATTACTCTATTTATGGAGGTGTTGCCTTTCATATAAAATTCAGACTACTATGTGAATCAGAAAAGAATTCATTGCCTGTTCTCTTTTTCTTCCTCTACTTTTATTGGCCTTCTTTTATGTCCTTCAATGTGCCATTTCCTTCATGCCCCAGACTGATTGCCTGCAAAGTCCTCCCTGACAGAAATCTCTTTCACCTCCTCTTCTGTGGCCTGTTCATTCTGTATTCTGGGTATGAGCACACATCCCAGCCTCTCAGAAAAGACCTCCCTGGTAGGACTCTACTCGCTCTCTTTTATTCTCTGTCATTGCTTCTTACCCCTATATCGTATGCACCACCATTCATAATTATTGCATACTTATTACCTATTGTTTCTTTCTCTATTTTAAGCATTAGAGAGACAAGGTCTATATGGTGATTATTAATCATTGGAAAGAATCCATCATCTTAGGTGGAGCCTAGAGCAGAGCAGGTACTAAAGTATGTTTTGTGTTGTTTCATCAATGAAATTGAGGACATCATCCTTGAAATACACTGACAGGAATAATTCTTAGTATGTAAGATTCTGTCTCAACTCCTATCACAATCCCTAACAGGCCTTATGAGAGTCTATAACTCATTAGTTTACACTTAACTTACAGAATTCAATTGCTGAAACGTGAATTTGCCAAGGATAGAAATCTTTCTATAGGGCCCGTGAGATGGTTCAGTAGTCTAAAGTGCCTGCTTAGGAAAGCTTAGGCAACCACAAGGACCGTGCTTCGATCCCTGGCACCACATGCTGCACCAGCCCTGCCCCCAGGGCAGACTGAGCCAGCCATAATATAAAAAAGAAATCTTTCTATAAGGCTAATTTATTCTAGGTGACTAGAACAGTACCTTGCACAAAGTAGACACTCAACACATATTTATTTAATGACTAAAACTCTATTATAAACTTGAATTAAACTCAAGGTCAATGGCTATAAGAAATATTTATATATTTCTGTATGTGTTATTTTCTAAAAATAATTTACTCTTCGTTAAGGTCAGTGACAGCATAACATTTTGTATTTCTATAAGGAGCAGAAAAATAAGGAGCAGGAGGGAACACCTATTACCATTTCCTGGAACACCAACCATTTTTGAACAGGTTAATTGCTTTTTGGGCCTCTTGCCTTTCCATCATCTTTGATATGGTCACAGTCACATTTTATACTTCCCATGCCATCCAACATATCTCCGATTCTATGCAATCCACATAATGACCTCATCTCATGGCTCTCTGATCACATAAACTACATATGAGTTTGCAATCCATTTATTTCTGGATGTGCTGATTGATCTTTCTAGAATGTAAGAAGGATTTATAGGGGAAGCAGAGTGAGCTAGATCTCTTCAAACAGCTGGTGAGCAGAATTGGAAGTCCTGCTTTCACTCCTCCTCTCAAAAGATTTCTCAGTAGCAAGCAGACTCATTCACATCTTGCCATTAGCTGTAGATCTTTGCTCAAAATAATAGCTCTCTCTATTCAATAAAAATGGATCTAAGGGAGGAGAGTAGAACAATATGAACAAATTTGAATGGAAATCTATAAACCCAAGGCCAGAAGTGGTGGTCATGCTTTCTTCCTTGTTTTAAAGCTCAGATTTCTGGTTATCTATTTCCTTACACAGGGATATATATATATATATATATATATATATATATATATATATATATATTTATTTATATTTATATTTATATTTATGTTTATATTTATATTTATATTTATATTCATTCTTCCCTAATCCCATTCCCGTGGTGGACATCAGGGATCAATTAGGTCACGCCTTCCCTGAACTCTGGCATGGCCTCTGCATCCTCCTCCTCATGTCACAGCACACAAGGTGATTATATCTGGTGGGATGAGGTTAGCATTCAGAATGAGGCTTGCTCAGCATCTCCAACCCCCGCTCCCCCGCAGTGTTGAAGTGGGGGAGGGGAAGGCCTGTAGGTATCAGCTCAGCCTACCGACTCTTTCTTTACAGCAATTTGTGAAAATTTTTCTCTAAGCATATTTCAGTTTTAAGCCCTTTCTGCCATAGTTTATAATCCTAGTGGCCTTTTTATAATTCCTCAGGGTCCTCAGCATTACAAACCAACAGGAAGATGAAGAAGCAGATGTAAAATTGAGCCAAAACTCCCCAGACACTGTAGTCACCACTGGACATGAAAGGGTCCCACCATTAGTAGACTGAAGTACAAGCCAGTAGCTCAGTGTCGTTGTCACGTTCGTCTCATGACCGGACTCAATATGGTGAGCCAGGGGAATCAGAGTTATTGCATATGAAAATGGAAAATTAGACATCAAGATGCAGGGAGATCAGTGAGAGAATGAGGGCCACACATATGATCTAGGTGCTATATGTGCATGTACCAGCTCACCAGGGTGAATGTATTCAGTCTGTGATTTGCAAATAAATACTAATAAAAAAGATAAAAACAACATTGAATAATCCTCTACTATAAGTAAAGCTTATAGTTTATATATGCTGGCTATTTTGGCTATTTCCAGTACGCTGTTATAAATAAAGCTTGAAAATTAAAAAAAATAATATAAATAAATAAAGCTCAAATGACAGAAGAGAAAGGAGGAGGAAAAGGAGGAGGAGAAGGGGAGGAGAAAGAAATAAAACAGGCAGAAGGCTTGGGTTCCTGAAGATCAGACTGTTGCAAGCAAGACCCTGCCCTAGGTGTGGAAGGCACAGAATCCCCATACAGGCAGAGAATCCCCATGCAAGCAGGTCCTCTTTAGTGGCCCCCCGCAGGAGTGGCTGTGCTGGGCACACTGGTGCTGTGACCCTCCCCAGGTTCTTGGACATCACGCTCCTCCTGCACAACCTCTGGTCCTAAGTGGGGTGTTCACTAAGATTGTCTAGCAGAGGGTGAGGAAGATGGGAACTGGCAGTGGCAACTCTTTCTCTCACTACTGTTTTGTCTTTTAATGGGATCTCTCTGTGCTCTCCCTAGACTCGTCCCAGAGCTATGTTCTGACTGGTCCCATGAGCCATGGCCCAGGAAACTAGCCAATGCCTGCCAGCATCTGTACTGTTATCAGCTGTACTGCTCCTTGTCCTTCCTCATTGTCTGCATCCCTGCACTACCTGCCATTCAGGAAGTTAGTTGCTATTAGTGATAGTTACCTGTCTTACTACTTGGGAGAAGGAGCTAGGGCTATACAGGCCTTCCTGAGGAAGAGATGGTACATGGAGGTCTACATGATTGAGAGACAGAGCTTAGCAAGACAAATACAGGAGAAGTCTCAGGATCACATGGGAACTTGCCTTAAGGCTCTTAATTAGCTCTGTGTACACCGTACCTACGCGTGTATTCTCGTCTTAGCCTTTGAAAAAATTTGTTTTAAAATCATTTATTTATTTGGCACAGGGTCTTGCTATGCAGCTTGGACACCTAGTGATCCTTCTGTCTCAGGCTCTCCAGTGCTAGGGTTACATCCGGTTTCAGTGGCTACCATAGTGTGCCTGGGGTTCCAGGCTCAGCTCAGCATGTGGTACTGGTAGGCAAGGTCTTTTCACATTTCTTCGCCAATTTTTATAACAACATTTCAGCTTGGGATATCAGAGAAAAAGTCAGCTATATTCTCCTCCTCTCACACAACAGTTATTTTGCCTCACATTTTACCTTCCTAAATATGCATACATTTGTACTTACCTGTAATTACATAAAATTTGTTATTGTAATTTTTCATTAAGTGTTTTATCACAATCATGATGCCTTTAAAGCACCATGGAAACAGCTTATCTTTTTTAATGATCGTATAATTGTCCATTGAGGATGTATTCCCTAATTTATGCTTCCATTTCACCATTATTTTTCCACATTTCTAATAATGCTGATTAACCTCTGGCTTATAGTTGCATTGTAATAAGGTAGAAAGGATATGACCTTTAGATCAGTTTGACCTGAATTTAAATCCTATATAGTATTGCCTGGAGAGGTGACTTTTGGTATAGAATATCTTAGAAATTGAGTTCCTTTATTGGCTTAATTTTTTAAAAATGTGCATAGATGAAGAACATTCAAGCCTACAGTGCAGTACTGCAAGAGTTAGAGACACGTTGCCATCATTGCTATCCGGAAGCCTGTGAATGTCACTGCTCATCTGTCTTTTCCTTTGTGTAGTGTATTTCTGTATTAGACACTCTAACACATATAGAAAATTGCAGGCTTGAGTGGTATGGACACTTTTGTAACTCTTGATACATATTGCCAAATTGCTCTCCGAGTGGATTGCACCCTTGCGAGCATGTGTTTTAAGTCTTGTATTGAGTTTTTATGCCAATCATTGAGTCTGGAAGGCAGGTCTTTGGCAGGCCACCAGAGATTTATGTCAGCTTCCATGATACTCTCAGAGCAACGTGACATGTGAAGAGCTCATCACACATGTTGGCGGAGCCATTTGCACTCTCCAAGGACATGCTGTAAGCACTCATGCCGCATCAGCTCCTGTGCACTCCCTTCCCCGTTTGCCCTTAGGTAACAGAGTGTCTGTCCCCCAGAAACCTGCCAGAGGGCCTTGGGGGCTTTGTGAGAGCTCAGACTTGTAGAACTTATGTCCAGGTTCTCAAAGTCTACTGCCAGATTACCTTAGGTGGCACCAGCATATGGCCTTCCATAGCCTCTATTAGCTTATCATTGAAAGAAAGTGGTGGGACATCTGGCCTCTCAGGCTGGATCACCCTCAATATGTTCTATTATCAGCCATCTAAAACCCCATCCCGGATCTTCTCTATTAAATCCAGTGCTGTTGCAAGATCCCCAGGTGATCCCCATACATATTAATGTTTGACAAGTGCGGGACTGTCTTCTTCCCAGGAACTTTAGTTGTATTAGTAATATTTGTTGAGAGCCTTGGGTTTTAAATAGTGCTGTCCCAGAAGCACGCACATTTTACTTCCAGATTTTCTCATTCTACTGCAAGATTCCTTCCCTTTCCAGGCATATCTGTGAGCCTTCATGCATTTTCTGATTAGGACCAGAAAACCAATACTGAACCTCTTCCATTTAGATGGCCAAAATCATTTTGATTAAACATGGGTTGCACTAGCCATTTTATCATTTTAAAGCTCATTTTACACTCCAGTGGTGTCCAGAGTGAGGTCTGGTTTTCTCTTTAACTCAACCAACAATGACTCCCATGAGTGGCCCAGCCCTGAATGGCTTTCCTAACCCCTTCTTCTAATTTTATGCCATTCCCAAGGTCATAAAACAGCATACTGTCTTATATTTTCTCTTATGCTTGTATCTAGATGTGCCCCCCCCAAGCTTCATTTAGTTGTATGATTTTTCAGAGATACCTGAATCTAGGGTGTATGATTGTTTTGTAGTGCGATGCTAGGATTAAGGGTTTGAGTGCTACACCTAGCCTAGGACCCTGCATACAGTATAAGGGACAGAAAGAGACTTGTCCTCTTTACTCCTCCTCCTCTCTTGTTGCTTTTAGTATCTTCCACCTTCATGAACACTGCCCCTCTCCCCGACCACCTTGCCTCGGAGCCAGCTGATTATGGACTGAGTACAAATTGTAAGCTAAACAAGCCTTTCCTCCTTTAACTTTGACTTTAAGTGGTATTTGTCTCAGCAATGGGACAAGTAACAAGAAACTCAGACACCCTTCTCTGTGTCTAGGATGTTCCTTCCCAAGCCTCTTTCCTTGCATTCCTCGGCACACTGATAAGGATTCCTTCGTGGATACTTTGTGTCCTTTCATACTCTATTGATGAGGAATTCCTGCTTCAAAAAACAAAACAAAACAAAAAAAAAAACATTATGTATTTGGTACAGGATCTTACTATGCAGTTTGGACTCATAGCGATCATCCTGTTTTCAGCTTCCCTAGCACTGGGATTACAGCTGTGTGCTACCTACCATGCCCAGACTGTGTGGCTGGCTCTGTGGGCCTGGGAGTGGGGCTAACATGGCATGTGATGCCAGGGATTGAACCCTGGTCCCTGTACTTGCTTAAGCAGGTCCTTAGTCTGCTGAGCTATCTCATCAGCCCTGTAATTCCTGCTTCTTGTTTTATAATAGCACTTATTGTCCTCAGCTGTGATAATTTATTCTGTACCTATATACAGTGCAACATTCTTAGGCTTCTTGGAACATGTGTTGTCCATTCCTGAGCTCCCCCCTCCCCAAGACCTCCATATGGTGGATCTTCTATGAATGGACTAAAGCCTTCCCCTCTCCCAGCAGGTCTTCCATTCTTCTCTCCTTGCTCCCTGGCACAGGATAGCTTAACTATCACTGTACTGCTTTGCCTTCTCATTATCTCTTCAGGCAACAGTTGGCCCTGTGGGAAATAGGGGGGAAGAGAGAAAGAGCTCTTTCCTGTTCTGGTTTCTTCCCATTCAAGAAAAGTCATGGCTGCACTCATGTTAATCTTCCAGGTTCTAGGACATGCTCCTTCAACTCCTTTTCTCCTTTCCTTCATAAATACCTCCTGCCACCCCTGCCCTCTGCCCGGTGTCCCTCACTTGGCCCATAACATTGTAAATGGTGCCTTAATTCGACTCTCCCTGAATTATCCATCTCTTTCTCCATAGGACCCCACTAAGACCTGGTTATCACTATTAAGCATGATCCAGAGTATTTATCATGATGTACGGCACTTTATTTCATGCACATGATCCTTAAAGGTGATGATTATATTCCCATTTAGTACTGTTGCTTAGAGATGAAAACTAACTTACCTACAATTACAGAACCAGTAAGGAAGACCTGGATTTATTATAAAATTTATTATAAAGCCTCTCCACTTAATTAACCACAATACCTTCTCCAGAGGGACTCAATAAATGATCATGGAATTGACCTGAATTTTCCAGTCATGACCAGTCTGGCCAACTGGGGTGGCCATGAGCTTGCAGATGGGTGCAAAAGGGGCTATCTTAGCATAGAGGAGGAGGAGGCAGGCCCAGCACCAGAATTGAAACTAGAAACTCTCTTTCATCCACGTTTTGTCTCTTCAGCTGGAACTTTCAAATCCTTGAGGCATGATGGTCTAGCCATGGGCTGATGAGTTGGGGAAAGCCAGTGGGGCCAGTTTGGGAGGAGGAAGCTTCATGCCTGTCTTAGTTACTGTTCTGTCATTACTGGGACAAATACCTGACAGTCACAATGAGGGATGGAAACGTTCATTTAGTTCACAGTTACTGGGGGTTTCAGTCCATATTCAGCAGTCTCCAAGGCACAGTGGCACATGGCAGAGGGCAACCTTTCATGGCGGCAGCTAAGAGCGAGAGCACAAAAGGAGAGGTAGCCACAGCTCAAGCAGCTAACTTCTCCTCCAGCCTTACATTGAAATGCAAATCACCTGCCCCAGGGGAAGTACAACACCTACTCCCGAAATAATCAATTATAAATTCCAGAAGCTGCGGAATGACTGCATGAGGCTTTGGGGGGACACCTATACACAAACCATAACAATGCCCCTTAATATAGTATCTTCATCATCAGGATTGTTTGCACACCTCATCCCACCTGAATATTGCTGCAACTGAATAGAGGTATTCAAAGCCTACTGATTCCTTCTTCTGTAGATGAACAGCATGCTTGACCTGATGGCTTTGGGAGGGTTCTGACACAATCTCTGTCACAAATATACACTATCTGATATGTCAGTGTCACAAGAAAATTGCAGAATGCAAATTGAAATAATATTTTTCATTACTGGAAAAAAAATCTCCACTCCAAGTCAATTTTGAAAAAAAAAATCCCCTTTCCTATATCCTCCTGGTGTTATTGAAGTGGGCAGGACTCCCTGTGAACATCAACCATGGCAGATCATGAAGTTTCTCATTTTGAAATCCATCATTATTCAAAAAGAAAGAAGAAAATCAACCTGGGCTATGGAGATAGCTATTCGTATAACTACACACTTTCAGAAGAACCCACTGACCATGATTGATTTGTGGTTTCAATCCCAGCAGAGCAAGTGGTATGTGGGATGCTTAAGGCAGTGCTTCTCAAACCAGAGACTATAAACCCCTGTGGTAGGGAGTGAGCACACATGCAGACCAGGGTTTGTTCTGGTCTGACTGTTTCCTCCATGTTCACACCCTGAAACCCAATCTCCACCATAGTAGTATACAATTAGACAATTGGGAGTCTCATGGATGTGATTAGGTACCGTGTGTGTGTGTGTGTGTGTGTGTGTGTGTGTGTGTGTGTCCATGCGTGTCTGTTTGAAGTTTATTTTCTGCTAGTTAGGATAGTTAAGAGAGCTCAATGTGGCCTGAAACAGAGGTCCCTAGCCTTCTTCTGGTGGCCTGGCTCTGAGGTGTCTGCTTGCTGCAGCCAGCTTAGTCTACAGGGTGGGGTCAGCCTGGGAGCAGGGCTCCAGCCTGGCAGCTGGGAAACCTCCACTGGTGGTATCACCAACTCAGGTAACACCTGGCGTTAGTCGGGCTGGGATGAGTAGGTGGCTCCTTCCTATGGCTTCTGAAACTAGGCCAGCTGGGACCATGTGGCTAGGAGCAAGGTATGTAGGACTTGGATGCTGAGTGCCCTGGGAAGTCTAAAATTGTGGCCAAAAATGAGACGGTGAACTTCCCAAAGAAGAAGCTAGCCCTGGCTTGGCCTTTGGGACCCCCTGGTGGTATGGGATGGCTTGCCCAGGATGCTCAGCACTTCTGCAGGAGCTGTTACAGTGTGTGGAACCCTGGCAGTGAGGTTGTAGTTGAGGGTGGCCACAAGCAAGCCACTAGAGGGGATGGGTGCCGTGCTGCTCACGAGGTGTACAGACCTTGGCAGTGACCCCTCATGAACCTCAGTGCATGGTTATAGGGGTTTTAGGCCACAGAGCCCATTTTCAGAGTAGGCTGTGGTGGCTACTTCTGCTCAACCTACCCTTACACTGTGTATATGCATGTGCTAGGTCCCTTATACTTAAACAAGACCTGAGTAGCTTGTTCACCGCTTATAATATAGGGGGACACAGCTAAAAGGCACCAGCTCTGAGGAAGCGGTTCCTTGCCAGGCACTGAATCTATAGGTGCCTTGATCTTGGACTTACCAGCCTTTAGGACCATAAACAATAGATTTCTATTGTTTATAAGAGCCTTATCTCTGGTAGTTTATTATAGCAGCCCTAACTGACTAAGACAGGGATTCACAAGGTTTTTGTTTCTGTTTCTGTTTTTTTTTTTTTTTTTTTTTTTTGGTGGGACCAGGGTTCAAACTCACAACCTTGCACTTGCCAGGCAGGCACTTGTGCCACGGAGCTATCTCCCTGGCCCCTTTGTTTTTGTTTTTTAACTTAAGGAACACTTAAATGAAAACCCTTTGATTTTTTTTTTCTTTATTTATCAACTTCTGTGTTTCACTTAAAACTTGGTGACTTACCATTATATAATAATTATAGGAAGAGCAAACAGGAAAGAAGAAAGGAGGAAGGGAAGTATTCACACAACATACAATGGCCTTCCGACCAGCGTGAGCATTTACCACCTACCCCAACCTGACTCCCCGAGGCTTCTAAAGATAGGAAGATCCAGGTACTCCTGAAACCTTGGGGATGAGGCCAAGAAATAGAAATCAGGGGCCAGCAAGATAACTTAGCAGACTAAGTACCTGCTTTGACAAATGCAGGGACCAAGGTTCAATCCCGGGTCCTACATGCTGTACCAGCCCCACCCCCACCCTCAGGCAGGATGGCTCAAGCCTATAATCCCAGTGCTGGGAAGGCTGAAAACAGGAGGATCACTGTGAGTCTGAGCTGATAGGGAGACCCTGTACCAGACACCAGAAAAAGAAATTAGAAATTCAAGCCATAGAGTTTTTGTGCAGCCAATTTTAGACCCATGGTGAGAAACCTGTCTTGGCAGACCCTCGCCTGCTTACCTTGGCCCTTGCTGAGACTGTAGCTTCTCCAGGACTCTTCCTCTCATCATTGCTGGATTGCTCTTTGCTTGCTTATCTTTCTCCAAGATGGCCACACACTATAGTTACCTGTGTAGTGCAGCTTCCCTTAGCCAGAGAGCTCTCTGATAGATACTAAAGCTTCCAGCATAATCTCTGACACATGTGACATCTTGGAATTCCTTTGAGGACATCTGCCTCCAGTTGTGTGTGCTAGAAGCGCTGCAGACCTCATGGGCTGACCCTGCCATCAGGTGCCCTTTACCTTTGCACCTCGTATATTTTCACAGCGATCCTACAGCAGAGCATCTAGACTGCTTCTATCAGTGGGGGTTGGGAAAGTTCATGATGTTGTTTAGCCTTTCTCCTCCCCACCAAATCATTCTGTCCCATTTTAGCTACAGCCATCATTTATTTCATGTCAAAAAGATACAGAAAGGGGAAGTCTCTATCTCTCTCTTGCAGTTTAGCTGGAGTAGTAAGTTCATTAATGTTAAAGAAAGAAGAAAAAGAGAAATTATCTCTTGTAATTTTTTCCTCATATTTTCTTTTTATCCTTGTCTGTTTGCCTAAATCAGTCTTCTTCCTTTCAGATATCAGGGAAGTACACCTCTGTTTAGTTTAAGATTCTTATTGGAACCATCTCCCTGTGTATTACCTTGATGTCATTCTAGATCCTCACCTGCATTTTTGTCTTGGTAAGAAAAATGTTGCTAAGATTATTTTATAGGTGTGTCTTCCTCTGAGAAAAACAGGTGAGTGTGTCTTAAACAGTGAAGTCAACTTTCTGAAGTTCAGAAGTATTGTACTTGTTGTAATGTTATGTGTGTTATCAGACAGTTAGATAGTTACTCAGGCACTTCTAACAGTACAAGTTAATCAGACAATGCCAGTTGAATGTTTTTTGTTTTGTTTTGTTTTGTTTTTGTGGGACCAGGGTTTGAACTCATGACCTTGCACTTGCCAAGCAGGCACTTGTGCCTTGGTGCTATCTCCGCAGCCCAACCAGTTGAATGTTTAAATGAATAAACTGCCCCAGATTAGGCAGAGAGTTGGTTATCATCCTTGCTGTTTTAGGCTCTCCAAGCAGAGAAGCCTTCCCTCCACTCTACAAAGTCTATCAGACCTGTACCACTTTATCTCAGAGGGAGAGGCAACTGGAAGCAATCAATTAGCAGCCTATTATTTCAACCCAGGATCCAAGGATCCATCGGTGGAAAACACATACCCTGACCCATAGGAGTCCTAGGAGGACAGCAACCTTGATGGAACCTCAAGAGCTGTGATCTCAGCTTTGTTAAATTTCTGCTAGTGATGTGGGAGTGTTTTTTGTACAGAGAAAGTGCACCTGTGACATTAGATTCCAGCTGAGGGAAGTAAGGTTTCCTTTGTTAAGGCTCGGAAAACCTTGAGTGTCCAAAGTCATAAAAGAAACAAAAATACTTTCAGGGGCAAAAAATAAATAAATAAATAAATAAAAATAATAGTAATAATAATAATAATAATAATAATAATAATAATAAAGCTCTTTGAGATTGGCCACTTCTGCCTTTGGCAACACGTTCAGCAGGTGCTAAATGAACAAGGACCCATGGGGGGCTGTTGCGCTGAAGTTCAGCAGACCTGAAATTTATCTTAAGAACTCAATTGTCTGTATTTATAAAGCATAATAGTAACAGGATATAAAAACAATTTCAGTTACCTAGAAAGTCATATTATTCTTTTATCACATTCCCTTCTAGGCCCTGCCTATGTGCATATGAAATTTTTATATAGTTGTAATTATTGCATCTTTATAATTTTAAATGCCTTTTCCCTCACTTAAATTATGCCATCATTATATTATTAGCATTTTAATAGCCACATAATGTCCCATCAAGTGCACTACCACCATTTCTTTAGCTGTCCCTGTGACATTCTCTCAGCCTCTAATATCTCTCCAATATAAATGAGGCTTCTAATACATAATTACATTCATTTTGAGAAAGTGGTGCATATGTATTGTATCTTGGTCATTTTGCATCTTCTTTCCCTTCCCCTGTCCACCACCCCAAGATCTTTAATTATGTCTGAAAAGACCCTTTTTGCAAATCAAGTTTGCAGATTCTAGATGGTCACATTTTTAGGGTCTGTGATTTGACCCACTACACAGGGCAACTCACTGAGAAAGTGTATGAATTTGGAGAGAAACCTGCAATAAAACTATGTGGACGCCTTTATAAAAGAAGATAGTAATTCATTTCATTTCCTGGGAAAATGGGAGGTGGTCAAATTCTTCATTTTGTGTGTGTGTAGATGTGGTATGTATGTGGTGTAGGTTTACACATGCCCAGCACTAGGCATGTGCCATGATGCCCAGACTCTGTGGCCAGCTCAGCTGACACTGGGGGCGGGGCTGGTATGGCTTGTGGTGGCAGGGATCAAACCTGAATCCCTATGCTTGCCTAAGCTTGTCCAAGCAGACACTTTAGATCGCTGAGCTGCCTCACTGGCCCCTCTTAATAGCTTTTTCATCAAGGTCAAAATCCACTTTTGGAGTCTATTCAGCCACCCCCAGGGCCTCCCAACCTCATCTGTCCCCAGATCTATCCCCAGGTCTACATATCCAAACAGTGCCCTCAGGCATATCAAGGTCAGGAGTGCTAGACCCATGTTAGGCAGTGGTCAATTTCAGAATCACAAAGCTGCTGGTAGTTCAGTGCAGCATTTCCCACTGTGGGCACAGACCAAGAGGACGACCATCTCTCAAAAGGCTGGTGAGGGTGCTGGGGCTTCAGCGTCCAGATCTACTTGGGTGTGACTCCTCAGCAACTCCATGGACAGCAAGGCAAGCTGGGTCTCCTTACAAAGCAATGTTGAAGAAGAAACATGACAAAACATCAATGGTAGATAGCCCAAGATAGGAAAAAGGGAGGGAAATTCTATTTTATGACTTGTTTTCTCCTTCTCTCTCTTTCTTCTCTCATTCCTTGAGTTTTGAATTTTCCACCGTTTGTAACAAACATGCATTTTGTTTGTTCTCAGCGCAAAGGAGCATTTGTATGAGGCTGACAGAATGTAAACACACCAAGATGAAGCACAAGAGCTCAGACGTTAGTCTGAAGGGAGACTCGCTCAGCTTTCCTCAGCTGTAGTAACCCTGAACTCCAGAGATAGGAAGAGTCAGGCAGTCATGGTTAGGTCCTCAGTCAAGTGTATTCTCAAAGTGGCTTATATTTTCTGACCATGATTTTTTTTTCCCTAATAACCAAGTCACTTGTAATAGCTAAAGTAAGACAAATAGGTGAACAGATGGACACCATACACACACACACACGCGCGCGCACACACACACACACACACACACACATCCAACAACCTTGTGTTCATTTTCTTGGGATACTAAAACAAAAAGCAAAAACTAGGTGACTTTAAACAGCAAAAAAAACAATTATTCTGTCCTTTTAGAGGATATAATTAGAAAGCTATAGTGTTATCAGGGCCCCATCCCTTGGAAACTACTGAGAAAATGTGCCAGTGCCTTGTCCCCGACTTTCATTGTTCCTCAATCCTAGACATCCCGTGCTTCCTAGCTGCATCTTTCGGTCTCTCCTCCATCTTCATACAAGCCCCTCCAGGTGGGTGTGCCCAGCTTTTCTGTGTCTCCTCTTGTCATAGGGTGCCACTTGTATTGGAGGAGAGTCCACCCCCATGGCCTCATCTTAGCTTGGTTACGAGGACCTTGCGTCCAAATAAAATTACATACACACAGGTATAGGGGTTGAGACCTTCACATATCTTTTGCAGGGTTATAAGAAGACCTCACTCCAGTCATACCTCCTTGCAGGAGCAGTGAGGCCTATCCCAAAGGGCAGTGATGTACAGTCACTTGGAAATACTGCCCTTGCCCTCAGCCTCCCTCTCTCCACACACCTCACCATCTACTGTACCTGCTGTTGCTATTTTCAGTTGCTGATAGCACAGGCTAGAGTACACCTCACCCACCAGTGATATTTTACAGAACCCCACTTGGATTTGCATGATCAATTGCACTTTAAAGCCACAGATGCCTCTGTTTCCAAACTGTCCCATGTGTGGGCAGTATAGAAGCAAACAGCATCTCAGCCTCTTCTCCTGAAGAAGGCAGGGAGAGGCCTTCTTCCTGTGCCAACATATCCACCTGTTCCATCTTAGATCCCAGGTTGCCTCTCTTGTGCTCACCTGCCCTACTGTGCTCCTTCTCTGCTGAACCCTCAATTGTAGAAAAATCCAGGGAAAAGAGGACAGGAGCCTGGAAGTGGGGGAGGGGCTACAGGAGAGAAAGACTAAGACGAGAAGGGAGATGATGAGACCACAGGGGGCAAAGGATTCTGGGAAGGCCCCTCACTGGAGCCTAAGATCCTCATCCAAGCACATCTGTACAGGTGAGACTGGGAGGCGGTGAGTGATGGTGTGGTGAGGCAGTGTTCTCGAAGGACTTACTTTACAACAGAAAGATGCCAACACAGAGGAAGCTTTCTGTTCATTTTTCCCGAGAAAACTGACCTGGCTGTTCTGTTATCTGTAGGCACCTGAGAGCTATTCTGTAGGTGAATGCTGGGTTGTCTTTGTGCTTGGGCAAATTATGTGCATAGTAGCTGGGTTTGGCTCGTATTTTAGCCCTGTTGAATCGGCTCTGCTTCTGTTTTGGCCACACATTGGGGAGGAAGGACCTGTAGGTGCAGATGTAACTCTGACGCTTAGGACTCAGAGGTTCCTGCAGGATGGGTGCACACAAAAGCCATCACCGTACCAATGAGGCTCATTTTAGCCATCACAGTCTCTCCTTGCAGGCCCCCACCATGAAAAGTCAGATTCTTTCGTACATGTGCTCATTCCTTTCCTCCTCATTTAACGAGTACTTGCTATGTGCTGGGAATGGTTGTTGGTTTCAGTCTATATTCGGCTGGCCCAAGGCTGAGTGAAACTGGGCAGAGAGCATCCAGTTCATGGCGATGGACCAGCAAAAATGGTGACAGAGGCAATCGACCAACCAGGGCAGCAGATAGCAGCAGCTTTGGGGCAGCAGAGCAACAGTATGAGTCTGTCTCCTTGCCTCTCTTTATATTACATTCAGGCTCTCTGCCTCAGTCTATCTGCCTTAGGCTACACCCATAATCCCAGAAGTACTTAAAACACATAATCCCAGGGATCATATATCAAGTCTCAAACTCTACATCAGTACTAAATCACATAATGCCAGTGACTCATGAGTCAAGTCTCAATCTATAGAAGTCCCTGCCCTCATGATGCATGAGGCTTTCGGGGGACAACTAGACATAAACCATAACAGTAAGCTAGTGGCCAGGTCTTTCATTTGTTGACTACAAACCACACTTGAACAATGATTTATTAGGTTAAATTTCCCTATGTGTTTGTTAACCATTTGTACATTATTTCTGGAACATTTTCTCACTTGCAGTCCTACAGGGCCAGAGACCTAACTAAAGGAAGGAACATGATCAGTTTTGGAGGTCTTGTCTTGGGTCTAAGCCAGGCTTGTCCATTTCAGTTTCAACTCTCAGACCAGCACCTTTCAATGGAAAACCAATGACAACCACATTTATAATTTTAAATTTTCTAATAATTGCATTAAAACAAAAGCTAAAAGGAAATAGGCAAAGTTAGTGACATAGTTGGCTTGATTTAATATAGCTGAGTAGTATCATTTGTATGCGATTAATATATTATCTTGCATTTTTTTTCATCCTGAATGTCTAAAATGCAGTATGTACTTCACACCCGAGTTACGCTACAGTTGAGTCTAGCCACATCTGAAATATCCTGGAGAAAAATGTCAGTTTTTTTCCATTCATACAAAAGGAATAGAAACAACTGTTCTGTGTCTCTGTGGGGACAAAATAGGTTTGGATGCAAGCAGTCTTGTGCAAAAGGGCCAGGGCTATAGCTCAGCAACACCAGGCCTGCCTAGTAAGCATGATGTGAGTTTGGTGCCTGGAAAAAGACAGAAAGAAAGAATTCTTATGCACTTCAGGGGCTCAGTGCCCATCCAGATTTTTCCCTTTCGTGTTAGTCATCCATTTTTCTTGTCAGGCAGGCATTTGCCTTAAAATAGAAATGATAGCAACAACTATGTCACCTTGGAGTACTATTATGCCATAAAAAAGGATAAACTTGGGGCTAATGGATAGACTTTGAGACATACTCATAACTGAATTGAATCGTACACATAAGCTTAGATGTTTTGTGGTTTCTCTTACCTAAGAAACCCAAAATACAAAGATGGACAATAGGAAGTAGGGAGATAGGTCTTTTTTCAAATGGAAAGACAATCAAGAGATGGAGGGAAGAGGGGAGAGGGAAAAAGGGGGTAAGAGAGAAGGGGGAGGAAAAAGAAGGAAGGGAAAAGGGGGGAGGGAAGAGAGGGGAAGAGAATGAGAAGGAAGGAAAATGTGTTATGCGCATGTACCAAGTCCCCATAAGGAGTGCAATCATTATGCTGTGTATGTGTAATAAAAGGAAAAAGAAAGGCAAAATATGCGAGTGAAATTGTATAACAGAATAGATGATAACTTCTCCATTATTTTGCCAGCTGTTTTTTTTTTTTTTTCCCCTCCCTAATGTTTCCAGGAAATTTACTCTGTGTGATGAATTAGGTCTTGCCTCCCAGAAGCTATGTTGTAACCTGGGCGCGTCTCTTTATTTAGAAAGGAAGTCTTTGCAGGTTTCGCCCATTAAAATGAGGTCATTTTGAATTAATGTGGAACTCAGCATCATAACCGCTGTCCCTAAAAGATCGAGGTGACTGGTGTGCAAGATAGATGTGGGAGAGTCACGTGAGCCCAGAGGCAGAGAAGTGAAGTCACCGCTGAGCGTAGGAAGGCTGTGTCCCTGACAGCCACCAAAGGCAGAGGCCGGGCAGCTTCCCTGCACTTCCGGAATTCAGAGAGAGAAAGACCTTGAAGGCACCTCTAGTAGCCAGCACAGTCAGACCACGAATTCCTATTTGCTGTAACCATGCCGTTGTGGCTATTTTCAGTGGTGCCCAAGAAATGAATGAACATGTTCTCAGCTGAAATTTTCTATTTCCTCTTCTACCCTTACATCTCTCAGCCTTCTGCACCACACCTTGGACCCTCATACCTCTTTGATGCTGACTTCTTACAAGTTGCCCTGATATTTCTTAGTATTCTTACATAACCAGGCTGCCCTGTGTTTCTCCAGGCCTCAGCTTATCTGGGAGGTTCAGAACCAGGAAAGACTATCACGGTCTGTGTCTCTGAGTTCCAAGTGGTATGCAGGAAAGGAGCATATCTTTGGATATCACTGTTCTCATTTGCATGAGATAGACGTTTCTTCTGGAAGTAACCAAACAAATTGGCTCCAGGAGAAGATCCCAAAATATTCATGGATGTATCTATCCTGGAGCTGAGACTCAAAGAATAACCAGGTGGCTTGGTATACCAGGGCAGCCTGGTTTTGTGTTTACACAGAAGAAACAGCAAGAGATGTTCAGAAAACAGAAGGAAGCTGGGGATATCACAGGTGTTGGGGTGGGCAGGCCGGTAGTAGGAAGCTGGTTGGTAAGGGCTAAGAAGGTGGGAAGAGAAGGGCTAAGGTATGCAGTTGTGGTGCCTAGAGTTGTGGGCTACCTAGTAGTAATGGGTGAGATTTAGCGGGGATCTGCCAGTAGGAATTTTAGCTTGACCAAAAAATGTAATTTTTTTTTTTTTTTAGAACCAGGGATTGAACTCAGGTTCTTGAACTTGCCATGCAAGCACTTATTCTACTGAGCTATTGCCCCAGCCCCCAAATTCTTTTTTTGGGGGGTGAGGTGGTACCAAGGATCGAACTCAGGATGTTGCACTTGCCAGGCAAGCACTTATTCCACTAAGCTCTCTCCCTGACCCCCCAAAATGAATTTGAACTGTCCTTCAAAAATATGACACTCCATACTTTAATAAGAAATGCTGAATCCTACCAGAAAGAGTTTGGAAGAGCTTCCAGCAGGCCCCTCTGCTGAGTGATTCTTTGCCACTGTTCTGCAGCCTCTGGGGCACCTGGGAGAAGACTTTGCTTACATTTTCTTTCTTTCAAATAACAAAAACACCACTACTGTTACATCCTAAATAAAAGGAGGGAAAAACATTCCTACAGCCCAACAAATAAAACTCTTTGAAGTCCTTGCTCACACTGAGATTTTTTTTCACACTAAAAATGGTTGTTATCGCCGGGCGTGGTGGCTCACGCCTGTAATCCCAGCACTCGGGAGGCTGAGGCAGGAGGATTGGTGCGAGTTCGAGACCAGCCTGGGCTACAAAAGTGAGCCCAAGGCCAGCCTCAACTGCATAGCAAGACCCTGTCTCAAAAAGACAAAAAAAAAAAAAAAATGGTTGTTATCATGTAGATACAATCTGATAACACATATTCTTTCACTAAGTCTTATGTCAAAATCCTTCTTTTCATGGTGCTTGTCTTTATCATTATCTTATTCAGTGACTATGTAACATTTCATCAAGTTGATGGACCCTGATTTACTCACCCATTCCCTATTATTGGACACTGTTCCTCTAACACAGATAATACTGTTATCTCTATAACCAATGGATCAAGAGCTGACAAAGCAGATACAGCCAAAGTCAGGTATGAATTATGCATAGGGAAGTGTTGAAAGTAATCGCTTCTGCTTAGCGTAGGGGTGGGAAACAGAGGGCTGATGGGTCTTGGGAGATGGGAAGGAACTCTTTAGAGTAGTAAGAGGAGACTTTCAAAGATAAACATTGAGATTTTGATGAGGTGGGTAGTAGGTTCATTTCCTGTGGCTGCTGTAACAAAATATCACACAGTCAGGGGCTGAAATAGAGAATTTATCCTCTTGCAGTTTTGGAGATCAGAAGTCCCAAAGCAAGATTTTGGCAAGGCTAGTTTCCTATAGAGGCTTTGAGGGAAAACTTGTTCTGTATTTTTCTTTTAGTTCTTTGGTGTCTTTTCGCTTATAGATGGGTCACCACAATTTTTGCTTCTTTCTTCACGTTGCTTTTTGTTCAGTGTATCTTCTGTCTTCCTTAGTAAGGATACCTATCGCCGGATTTAGTGCCCGCTCTGCTTTAGGTTGTCATCATCTTGAAATTCTCAATTACATTTTCCAAGACCCAATTTCCAAATAAGGTGGCACTTGTGAGTCCCGGGTAGGCAAGTGTTTGACAAGTCATCAGGCAATCCATAACAGGAAAATAAAGCATTCAGATTCATGAGCCCGGCATATAGTACAGATATATTTTATGCCTTAAAATTTGGCCATACTTGCTAAACATTATGTTTGTAATGTTTTTTCCATATCAATGTATAGACATCTATTATGCTAATACTTCATCAGGTGGGTTAATGTTTCACCAGTATAAATAATGACAGAGATGAAGAACCTCATGAATGACTCCATCTCACTTGTGTGCTTTATCCGAGATAGCTAGTTTCTTGTCCTCACATTATGGCTAACATTTTCCTTTACAAATGTAAGATAAGAAT
This sequence comes from Myocastor coypus, assembly GCA_004027025.1. Classification (NCBI taxonomy): domain Eukaryota; kingdom Metazoa; phylum Chordata; class Mammalia; order Rodentia; family Myocastoridae; genus Myocastor; species Myocastor coypus. The sequence continues at coordinate 45,853 of PVJA010003283.1, forward strand.
TATATATACAGTAATAACTCAGCTCATGAGCTTATTTTTTTTTTCTGATTTTGAGGAACATGATAAAATTTACACTTGCGTCAGCAAGTTGGCCAAAGTTGTGTTTGTCACTTGATGTGGAGGTTGTGAACAGAAGCAAAATTTTGTACAGCGCTTTTGTTTAAGAACTGAATTGTTTGTGAACAGAACCATTTGTGAAGAGGTATTAATGTATATATATATATATATATATATATATATATATATCTTCATAAATGTGTATACATATGCTCATATATATGCATACTTTCTATATGTATATACATATGCTGCTTTATTGAAAATTTACTAAATGATAGGCTCTATGCTATATTATTTTATTTAATTATACAAAAGAATATGAAGTTACCAACGTTAAATTCTTCTGTTCTCACTAAACCAGCAAAGAATGCTTTGCAGAAAGATTAAGCAACTCAGGCACGGTCTCTTAGCTAGAAACAGCAGAGGAGGATTTTAAACTCTATGTCCAACCATTTATCCACTGGTTTCTGAATTTATATTTCTTTTTGGCTCCATTTCTGGCCTCTATTTTGTTGTACTGGCTGGTGGGCTGTTCTGCACTATGGCTGTATGGTCTTAACATCCATAGCTTTATTACCAGCATCAGATAGTAATCTTCCCTTTGTCTTTTTCAGAAACTTCTCAGATGTTTTCACATATTTACTCTTCCCCCTCCCCCTGCCCCTCACCCTCCCCTCCCCTTCTCCTCCTCCTCCCCCTGCTCCCTCTCCTCCTTTTCCTCCTCCTTTGCCTCCTTCTCCTCGGCTTCTTTCGCCTCCTCCTCCTTCTCCTCCTCCTCCTCCTTTCTTCTCCTTCTCCTTCTCCTCCTCCTTCTTCTTCTTTTTCTTTTGTATTTTAGTACAGAGTCTACAAGGTCCACATACTCTCACTATGTAGATCAGACTCATAGTGATCTGCCTCTACTCAGCCTTCCAAGAACTGGTATTGCAGGCATGTGCCACCATGCCCAATCTCAAATGCCATCTCAGCACATCCCAGAGGCAGGGGTACCATGGCCCTGAAATTTACTTTTCTAGATAAATGGCATCGAATTTTGTGAAACTGCAATAGAAATCCTGTTGGATTTATATTGTACTTTCATTAAACTTGTGGATTAGTTTATGTTGAATTAGTATCTTTAAAATATTGAATTTGTTATGAATCCATAACTTTCTTATATTTCTAAAAAGAATTTCATAGTTTTATTCACATCAACACTTCACATTTCTTGTTAAGTGTATTACTGGTTTTGTATTTTTTTTTTCTTTTTGTGGAACCAGGGATCAAACTCAGGACCTTGCACTTGCCAGGCAGGCGCTTGTACCCCAGAGCTATCTCCCCGTCCCTGCTTTTCTTTTCTTTCTTTTTTTTTTTTTTTCTGTAGCATTCGCTTACATTACATTTTCAAGCTGATCATTACTTCCATTATGTTTTCCTTTTGATACATATTGAAATACTAGATTTTCTCTGTTAATTATAATCTGCCAGTTTAGTAAATTCTTCTCTATTTTCTAATGTTTTTCTGGTGATTCATGAAGGCTGACTTGCAAACATTTTTAATTCTTTTTTAACAATAAGTATGCTTTTTTATTTCTTCCTCTGGTTTAATTGCTTTGCCAGTTATCTTTGGAATACAAGACATTTTTTCTCTTGATCTGAATCTAGTGGAAATGCTTGAGTTATTTCAACACAGGCATAAAGCAAGGTTGGGTATGGACTATTTCCTTTATCCTGTTAAAAACCAGCTATTTATTTCTATTTTACCATGTTTTATTAGGGGTGGATTTTGGATTTCTTTAAAAGCTTTGCGGGTATCTAATTAAATTTATCCAACACATGTTTGTTGAGAAGTGTAGGCAGCAGACAAAATCTCTACCATTACGGAGAATGATGGTTTTGGCTGGTGGGAGATGAAATTTCCAATGTGAGATGAAATTTCTAATGTTCAGTATGAGAAAGTGAATTCTCAAAATAGATGCCATACAGTTAAGGTTTACATGCAGCATGAGAGAAGTCTGGGGAAACAAATACAGTGGTGAAGTCAGAAATTATTAGGTGATTTTCTCTTCAGCCTTTTAAAGTGATAAATAAAAAGCACATTCATTGATAGTGCACACTGATGGATTAGTCATTCATCTCGATTAGCCAACATGTATCTCACCTAATGTAATGCTGTTCTATTGGACTTCTCGTATAAACAGCATTTTATTTAGGACTTTATTTTTATTAGAGTAGCTTTGCAACTTGGAAAAATGATGTTAATTATGGAGAATTGACTCTTGCATGTAAAAATGTTATTCACATATAATAAAATCTATATTTTAGGAGGGTAATTTAATGAATTTTGACAAAACTGTCCAGTTACATAATCACCACCACTAGTGAGATAAAGAATATTTCTTTAATACTCTCAAATTTTCCCACCTCCCTGTATAATAAATTCTTCCTTCTACCCAGACTCTAAAAATGCTGGTCTGTTTTCTGTTCCTCTAGTTTTTCTCTTTTGAGAATGCCATATAAATGCCATATAAATGTCCACAGGACAGAGCTTTTTTGATTCCAGGTTTTTTCATGAAGCGTAATGCTGTCAAGGCTTATCCGTGCTAGCTCATGTATCAGTAATTTACTTCTTATTTGCTAAGTAGCAGATCTTTATGTGATAACACTACAGTCTATCCACTTCATTAGTTCTGGTTTTGTAAACTATGAATAAAACTTCTATGCATATATGTGTCAGAGTCTTTGTATGCATATCTATTTTTATTTCTCTTGGATAGATAGGATTTGCTGGATCACGCTTAACCTATATATTTAACTGTAAGACTTTGAGTGCTTTCTAAAGTGATTATATCATTTTCTATCACCCACAGCAGTATATCAGAGTGCCAGACACTTGGCTCTCTCATTAGGGTCTTCTTCCCTGTCTTTGGCCAGACTCATATGTGAGGAGATGAATGGTTTCAGTTTGGATTTTCCTAATGACTAATGGGTTTAAACATTATTCATATGTTGATTGTGCATATTTCTCTCTATAAATCTTTCTTGATGAAATGTTTATTCAAATCACGTGCATATTTTTCAAATGGGATTTTTTCTTGTTCTTACTGAATTTCAAAGTTCTTTGTATATTCTGCCTACAAACTTTTTATCAAATATGTGTTCTGCATATATCTCAACCTGTCCAGTCTCTTTTTACTTTCCTAATGGTGTGTTGTGAAAAGCAGTGTCTAGTCTCGACAGAATCCAAGTAATCAGCTTTCTGTGTGTATGTGTATATTTTATGTATTATCTCAAAATCCTTGTCGGGCGTGGTGGCGCATGCCTATAATCCCAGCACTCAGGAGGCTGAGGCAGGAAGATCAGTGTGACCAGCCTGGGCTACAAAAGTGAACTCAAGACCTGCCTGAACTGCACAGCGAGACCTTGTCTCAAAAAGACAAATATATATATATATATATATATATCCTCAAAATCCTTTTATAAAATGAGTACATGTTTTCAGTACGTGCAGTTGGCCCAATGCATCATTACTAAATGTGTTTCCTGAATTTCTTTTTGAGTTGATTACCTTACACTATATGAGTTATGAGTCCAGAGTCACTTTTCCAATATGGTTTAGTGAAAATACTATACTTTCCTTGTTGTTCTTTTCTTTCCTTGACTGTTGTGTAGAGTTCCCCAGAAAATCCATCTTGTACAGGAGTTTTCCTGGTGGACTAGGTTATCCAACTCTTGAATGATCTGTAGTAGTTCATCTTTCAAAGAATTTGCTTATTTTATCTATGCTGTCAAATTTATTAGTGTAAAGCACCTGTGTTATTTCTACTTTTCATTTTAAAGGCTTGTAGCACTGTGCCCTTTTACATTCTTGATAAGAATGATTTATGTCGTCTCTTGTCTTGGTTGGTCAATGTGGCTAGAAGTTTGCCAATCCTTTCAGAGTCAGCATTTGATTTCATTGCTTTTCTCCATTGGATTTTTAAAACTTTAACTGATTCGTGTCCTTTATTATTTTGTTCTTTCTCCTTCTTTTATACTAATCTCTCCTACTTTATTTAGTTTCTCCATTTGAAAATATTAACTTATGGGTGTGTTTTCTTGTCTTCTAAGTTTAATGCTACAAATTTCTCATTAAGTATTATATTATCTGTATCTCACTCTCCCACACAGTTCTCAAAAGGCTGCTTTTATTTTCACTCACCTCAATATATTTTAGTTTCCCAGTGATTTATTCTTCGATCCATGGGCTATTAAAAAGTGTTTTATGTAGTTTACAAATACTGAGGGGATTTTCCAAATATCTGTTATTGCTTTTAGGTTTAAAACCAATGTGGTCAGAAAACATTTTCTGTGACTGCATTTAATAAATTTGTTGAGATTTGCTTTATCACATGATGCATGGCCTGTCCTCATGAATTTGCAGGTACAGTTGAAAAGAATGTGTATGTTGCAGTTGCTGGGTGGAATATGACATTAAATGAATTTGACATAAAATATGCCAGTAATGGTAATGATTTCCTCTCTACTTCTATCAATTGTAGATAGAAGGAAGTTTTCAACTGTACATGTGGATTTTGCATATTTCTATGTGCAATACTTTTAGGTTTTTGATATATCCTTATGGTTCTGCATATTTTACATAGCTCTATTCTATTACCTTCATAAGTTGTTGTCTTATCTATGCTATTGTCTAAATGGAAAAAACATTTGATTTTTAATATGATCCTGCCTATCTCCTTTAATCTACTCCTTTGTAACTCTTCTTAATTCCTGTGTCTGCTTGACTCAGAATTGTGTTATGCTTTATCAATATTTTTAAGTCAATGTTTTCAGTATTTTCACTGTTACTGCATGTTATAAACAATGCAATATATAGTGTTGTCTGTGTTTCTTAGCTTTTTATATAAATTATAATATTTATTTTTGTTTTTAAAAATTCTTAGAGCAAACTATAGTTTTAAATTCTCAGAGTCAAATTTTGATTTTTTTTTTTTTTTTAATGTAAAGGGTTTGGGATTTTTGTTTGTACCTACTTTTAGATTTTTTTTTTTTTTGCATTTATTGAATTATAGCCAGAGATGGCTTCATTTCTAAAATTACAAAAAAAAAAAAATTTTCACCTGTGTAGGTAGGTATGATAACAGCTACAGAGAACAGATAACAAACATGTAGGTATGATATTTTTTAATGTATTTGATACAAAGTCTACAGAGTCTCACTGCACAGATCGGACTCCTAGTGCTCCTCTTGTTTTAAGCCTCCCTTGCACTGGGATTACAGGCCCACATCACCACACCCATTCTCAATAACCATCTCAACATGCACCAGGATAGGACCAACATGGCATGCAGGGAATCACATCCCAGTCCCTGAATCTGCCTAAGCAGGCGCTTTAATCCACTAAGCTGTCTACCTGGCCCTTATATTTTAATACAACTTTACTTACAAAAATAGAGGCCAAATTTTGTCTATGAGCCAGGGCAAACTGTGGCCTAATGGAATCAATACCAACTTGCACTGTCTTGTTTCTCTTATATTTCCTCTATCATTTCTCCCTAAAAATAAGCCAGAGCACAAAATAAAATTGATATTCTGGCTTCTGTTCCAATTCCTTTATTTTAATCTCATAACACAATTAATGGAGCTTTAGTGGCTCTATCCATGGTATGGTCTGAATTCCCAAAATTTATGTATCAAAACTTATTGATCAGTATAACAGCTAAAAAGTGGGGTCCTTAGAAGATAATTATGTAGTAAAGACAGAGTCTTCATTATTGGGATAATAAACTTATAAAAAAGTTCAAGTAAGCTCTTTCCTTCATGTAAGAACACATTAGAAAAGCTTTTTTGAAGAAGAAAGCAGTAATCTGGCAGCCTCTTGATCTTGGATGTATCAGCATATAATTCTGTGATGAAATATATTTTTATTGCTTATAATTCATTCAGACTCAGGTGTTTTGTTACAGTTCCAAGATAGATTGATTGAGACAACCATAGAAATAATCTGTTTCCTATGATTTTAACACCATAGTGTAAGATGTATTCATCTGTTATCAGATTTCATTCTCTGACTATTCATGCATAAATGTTAAATAATTTTGTCTGAACAAGAAAAACAGCCAGTTTAACACAAAAGACTGAGTTTCTTTTTAAGGAAAGGGATGTTTGGAGAGATTATTCCTATGCCATGTAGAGTCCTGAATGTATTTCCTAATTATGTAGCCAGCAGAATCATTTTGTTTCCTTAAGTTTATCAAAAGCATATCACCTTACCTTTAAAGTAAATTTCTACAGATGAATATATTTAACGTGTTGCACTGAATTAAAATTCACTATCATTACACTTTAAGTATATTGGTTCATATAAATTTTGTACTATTCTGGAGTTTTTATTCTGTTACACTGAATTATTATCTGATTCTGGACCATAGGAATTTTATGGTGGGAATAATAAAAGGGTCTGGTGATTCCTCATACTTCTTCCTAGCTTTCTTAGACATATAGTATTCTACATATACTTAAAGTAACTTGATGCTTAATGCTGTGAATTAAAATCAATTATATTTTATTAATGTATTGAATTAATCGTCAGGTTAAACAATTAATAAACAAAAATATTGACACTTTATAATGTTGAGTATATATATATATATGTATATGAGTATATATATATTCACTACATCCTTTCATATGTTAAACAAAATCTAGTCAATTCTGTATATTTTTTTTTTAATTTTATTTATTTTTATTCTTGTTTCAGAACCCTTGTTTGTTTATTCACTCATTTTTATGGCCGGCTCAGCCCGCCCCAGGGCAGGGCTGGCTCAGCATATGGTGCTGGGGATCGAACCGCGGTCCCTGAAGCCGCCCAAGCTTTCCCAAGCAGGCGCTTTAGACCACTGAGCCATCCCGCCGGGCCCAATTCTGTATATTTTATAAATCTGTTTCCCATAAATTTTTTTCTATTCTCATGTTAGTATCTATTATAAATAGAATTTTTCTTATTTCTGAATATTGCTGCTATTTTTATATGTTTAGATTGAATCTAGCCAGATTAACCACCGTGTAAAATTCAATGCTTTTAAGAACTTTTCTCAAATTTTCTAATTTTAGTTACTCATTTGTTAAAAAAAAAAAAAAAACTTAATTTGTCTTTCTGTTCCAATGTTTTTCCTGAGTATTCCATATCTTGACTTAAGTGTATTGGTTTAAACCAGCAACACAACGTTAAATAAAACTGAAGATGGTCAGCATGCTTGTTTTATTCATGGTTTCAATATTTTACCCCTTAAAATGAAGTTTACTGAAGATTTTTTTAAAATTCCTCCTCACATTTAAATAGTTCCCATCAGCTTCTATTTTAGTTTAAATCTTCCCTAGGACTATTTATTGGATTTTATTTCGGTATACGCATCAATGAAGAGTTTCACTGTGACAAATACCAGGAAATCTGAATTCAGATTAGCTTGAAGCAAAAAGCAAACGCATTGGAATGCATTGTAGAATGCATGCTAGAAAAGGCTAGCATGAAGCCAACTTGATGTAAGGGTTCAGAGTTCAGACTGTGTCTTCAGGATCTGCTAACTCCTATAGGGTCTTCTCTCTGTGAGTGTTCAATAGGCTACGGCAACTCTTAAGACATACCCCTTCAGCTTCAAATCCAGCAGTTGGGGAAAAGATGGGTGTTCCTAAGATTCCCATAAAATAAATTACTGTATTTCAGTGGCTTAGGGGGTCTTAGGCTCACCAATGAATCACAGAATCATTATAACCAGGCCAGTGTTCTATGCTGATCTGCTCAGATGCAGACTGCAGACTGCAGGCTCAGCCCCCAAACTGGGTAGAGTTCTAGCCAACCTACATCTGCTGAAAGAAGAAGAGCAGGTGCATCCCGAGAGGAAAGTTTTGGCATTTGCTACCAAAATAAGAGAAAAGAGCTACTGGGTGGCACATGAACAGATGTCACTTTGGCATCATTCGATTCAACCATATGGCTTCCCCCATTAATTGCTAGCTCTAATACATTGTCTCGATGTTTTCACTGACGATGAGCCATCTTTGGAGTAATCCTTGCTTAGTTGTGGCTTATCCTTTTGTTACACTGATTAAGTCTATTTGCTTAAAATTTTCCATCTGTATTCATAAACAAAATTGATCTCTGAGGTTATTTCCATTGTGTCACGTTTCAGCATTAAAGTTGCTTAATACAGAAGATGAATGGGAAAGGTTTATTTTTAAGTTTATTGAAATAACTTAAATAGTATTAGAATTATCTTTCTATAATGGGTATTTATAAAAATAGGATTGAGACCTGATTGAGACCTATAATTAAATAATTTTAAGCCATCCTGTGGTTTTCTTTTCCTTAGCTGGTTTTTCTATTCTGGGAAACTTAATCACTCTTGATGTTTTCCAATATGTTGTGAAGTCAAATATAGTAATCTCTTTAAAATTAAAAATGGAGGACTGGTGAGATGGCTCAGCGGTGTCAGTGCATATGTAGGCAAATGCAGGGACATGGGTATGATTCTTAGTGTGGCCCCCCAGGGCGTGCCAAGAGCAGGCGACCAAGTCCAGATGGTACACGCCTGTGATCCCAGCACTAGAGAGGCTGAAAACAGGAGGATCACTACAAGTCCAAGCTGGCAAGTCTGAGCTATGTAGTGAGACCCTGTACCAAATACATTTTTAAAAAATTAGAAATACATGTAATCTATTTCCTAGTTGTGTTAGCATTGCTGTCTCCTTTCCAACATTCTATATTATACTCTTTTATTTGCTTCACCAAAAGGATATCTTTCTTTTCCAAAGGCCAGCTTTAGGTTTATTTGTATCTATATTTTTCGTTTTTATTTCATTGTTTTCAGTTTTTGTGTTCTTTTAATATAATTTATTAATTTTGTTTGTTTCTGTTTTGTGAAATTAAAATAGTTGACATTACACCAGGCATAGCATTAGCTGTCTCTGTAAATTTTGGTCTGAAATGTTCTTGTCTTTTTTGTTGTTGTTGTTTTGCATTGGGGATCAAATTCAGGACCTTGTACTTGTCAGGCAGTTGTTTATGCTGCTGAGCTATTTCCCTGGCTCAATATTCTCATCTCTTTTTCTTCATTGCTTTTTAAATGTTGTGATCCACTTGCATCTCCCCTTTTGATCAAAGACTTGTGTATTTATGAAGCAGTTTAATCTCTTCCACAAAACTAAAGTTTGCATTTTGATTGTACTGTGACCTGTAGAATCATTCCTATAAAGAATGTATTGTTATTTTTCAGACAAGTAATGGTAAATTTGTGTATCTATTTAAAGGAAGCAAGAAATGTGATATGGTATGGCACTTTATACATTTGTGCATTCATATGATATTTGTTAAATTCTGTCTATGCTTATTTTTATGTCATGTGTTGAAAGATCAAAACATTAGTGTCTATAACTAATGAAAAATTTAAAATCTCATATTTCCTATTATACTTGCGAAATTCTCCTTGTGTTTTCGGTAGGTTATGGCTTCTGTATTGTTTATGATTATACTTTATACTTTTAAAGCTTTCAAATTCAAAAGTTTTCTCAGTTCCTTCTTTTAAATTTTCTGGGCTGACCAGATAGCTCAGCATACTAAGAAATGCCTGGTTACGCAGGTGCAAGGACCAGCGTTTGATCCTCTGTGTGCTGTGATGGCCCTGCCCCCTTGATCACACTGAGACAGTGATTGAGCCTGAGTGTGGTGGTGTATATACTTGTAATCTCAGTGCTTGGGAGGCTCAAAATAGGAGGATCATTATGAATGTGGTTTATGTACTGAGAACCTGTACATCCTGTATTAAATACATTTAAAATTTTTTATTGTTTATAATCTTTCAAATTAATAAAATGTTAGGACTGGAAGAATTCTAAAGTATAGTATAGAAGAGCCTCCTGGATTATTAGCAGGGATGCTGAGGCCAAGACACAAATGGTCTGTCCAAACTTGTACACCTTGAGTTGGGTGAATCTGCCCTGTCTATTGCACCATATCGTTCAAGTGTCTATGGTCAAAGTATTTTATATGAAACTCCACATGGTTTGATATAGGCAAAAGCAAAGATGACAAGAACGATAATTGCTGTTTAATAGTGATGTTCAAAGGACAGGAGAGATGGCTCAGGGGTCTAAGCGCCCGCCTGGCAAGCATAAGGACTCAGGTTTAATCCCTGGTACCACAAACTGTGCCAGTCCCAGGCTCCAGGTGCTGAGCGGAACTGCTGAAACTGAGTGTGGTGGAGCATGCCTGTAATTCCAGCACTGGGGAGACTGAGACAGGAGGATCACTACTAGTCTGAGCTGTATAGTGAGACCCTGTACTGAATAAATAAATAAATACATTTAAAAATTTTTCTTAAAGATGATGCTCAGATAAACACTGAAAATGCATATGAAAGGTTTATAGAGATGAGACTTTCCCTCAACCATTCAAAAATCCAGATTCTTTCTAGTTGATGTCTTTATCATCTCTTTTGAGATATGAGTCCTCTGTAGGATCTGGCTGGTAAACAAAGTGAAAGAGACAGAGTGGTAGACCCGGGCTTTATGAGCCAGGCTGTAAAGGTTATGATCATTTCTGTCTGTGTTCCACTGGCCAGAACTCTGAAACATGGCCATGGCTAAAAGCGGGTCATTGTCTAGTGCTGTGGCAGGAGAAGAACCATGCTTGGTGAACATCTAGATACTTCTGCCTGGCCTCTTGTGGGAGATAGCACTGAATTTCCATGTGGAGAAAGAATCTTAGCTGATTCCAAGGGGCCCTCTGATCTGGACATCAAAATGATGTCCGATGTCCGAAGTAAGTTTGGAGAAGTGGGGCCTTTCTTGGAAAAGAGTAAAAGCCCAGGAGGCCTAGAAGTCTGAAGAAGTGAAACCCTATGCAAACAAGACTCAGAGCCCATGTACTGCTCTAGGGTATGGGGCAGCAGGGCGATTCTCTGCCCCAACAAGCGGTGAGACTAGGCACTGCATCCACCAGCACGGTTGAGATGGGGCTGGACCAGAAGACTGAATGCGCCACTGCTGTGAAGTTGAGGCCAGTGTGAAGAGGAGAGTAGATGGGAGAGAGCTGAAGCTGACCAGTCCTCAGCTACAGACTCTTCTTCAGGGCTTTTATGTAGATCTTGTCAACAAACAGGATACCATCCCTATCTTCTTAACATATCACTTAAGATATTAACATGTCAGTGGGATCAGCTGATCTTCAATATTTGAAAGGAATTAATTTCTTCAATGCTAAAATTTAATCCTGAGGTTGGAGATTTAAGTCCCATGTATCCTCAAAGCTCATCCACAAACCATATCATCTAGCACTGGCATGATGTAACTTTCTAAACTACTGATGAAACACTTCAGAAAATCATGTGCATCTATGACGCTTTTACCAATGCAAGGGCAACATAAAGAGTAAAATTGCACTTGTGCTAACAAAACATGCCATTATGGAATTACTTGTAAGTATATGTGTATGTGTATGTTTGTGTGTGGTGGGTGGTTGGGAGAAATTACTGAAATGCCAAGAAATGAAAAAAATATTTAGGTGAATGATGGTACTTGGACACGATGGGATATTGTTATAGTGTCACTAAGGACCTTTACAAAGAAATTTAAGAATTAAGAATATAGTTCTATAATAAATGATGAAAAGCAAAATCCGAAGTTGCATATTCAGAGTGACTGAAATAATGTAAAAATGAATAGGAAAAATGAAAAAAAGGAAAATAATTAGCATATGAAAATATTTATGCTGGGGCCAACCAGGTAACTCAGCAGATTAAAACACCTGCTTAGGCAGAGGCAGGGGCTGGGGTTTGATCCCCAGTTTGCTGTGCTCGCTCTGCTCCTAGTGTACACTGAGCTGGTGATTTGAGAATGGGTATGGTAGCTCCTGCCTATAATCCCAGGGCTTAGCAGGCTGAAAAACAGGATCACTTCAAGTCTCATTTGTGTAGTGAAACTCTGTAGATCCTGTACTAAATACGTCTTAGAAGAAGAAAGGAGAAGGAGGAGGAGGAGGAGGAGGAGGAGGAGGAGGAGGAGGAAGAGGAGGAGGAGGAGAAAGTATCTAAGGTGATTGTCCTGGGTAATCAAATTGAGTGTTTTTTTTTTTTTTTTTCCATTTTGTATTTTCTGTATTCTGTATTACATGTTGACTAATCAACATACCTCACAGACCTGGAGAAATGATTCCTAAAATTTATTTGGAACCAAAAAAGGCCTAGAATTGCAAAGACAATCCTGAGCAAAAAAGACAAGGCAGGAGGCATTGCAATTCCTGACCTAAAATTATACTACAAAGCTACATTAATAAAATCAGCATGGTATTGGCAAAAAAATAGAAAATAGTCCTGAGGATCAATGCAATAGATTAGAAGATGCATAAGCAAATACAAACACACTCAGCCACCTTATCTTCAACAAAGCAACCAAACATGTTTACAAGAAGAAAGATAGCCTCTTTAACAAATGGTGCTATAAAAACTGACTATCCACATACCAAAAACTAAAACTTGACCCAGGTCTATCACCATGCGCTAAACTAAGGTAAAAATGGATTAAAGATCTAAATATTAAAAGTGAAACATTAAATCTCCTGGAATAAAAAGTGGGAGAAAATCTTGTGCACATCAGCATAGGCAAAGAGTTCATGGACCGAAATCAAAATGCACGTTTAACACTTGAAAGAATCAACAACTGGGACCTCTTATGGCTAACAAGGTTTTGCATGTCAAAAGAAATTACCAACAGAGTAAAAAGACAACCCACAAATTTCAAAAATATTTTAACTAATAAGTATTCAGAGAAAGGTCTCCTATCTAGAATCTATAAAGAACTAAAAACAATTAGGGACCCAAAGTTCAAAGACCCAATCCAGAAATGGGCATCAGAGATGACTAATCAAATAAGCAGTTTAAAATTGTTTTATTGTTACAGCTGCATATTCTATTTGTGGAGTCAGATGCTGTATTTATCCTCAGGGTATTCACATACTCACGCATGAACACATAGAGGCTCGTGCTTATGTACACATGCACAGAGAGAGAGAGAGAGAGAGAGAGAGAGAGAGAGAGAGAGAGAGAGAGAGAGAGAGAGAGAGAGAAACGGAGAGAGAAACGGAGAGAGAGTGCACAATTTTTTAGAAGGCCGAGTTTGAGGCAGCCTGAGTAGCAGTACATACCCCGCAAATCTTGCAAGTTCCGAAGACTTAAATACTTATAATCCACACTATGCTTCATTATTCCTCTTGCTTTGTTGTAGACCAGATGTTGAATCCCCTCCCCTCTTGTGGACTCAAACCTGCCACCTCTTCTAAATGCCACCTTTTATTGGGTATGGGTTATGAGATGGGACTCAGTTCCATGCAGAACTGGCCCAATACTGATAATTTTTGCAGTTGCCAACTTTTTCCTTCTTATTTTTTCTTTCTTTTTGTTCTGCTTTGTAAAATGTCTTATCTTCCAAAAGCAAATAGGACATCTTTCTGAGAACAAACCTGTATTTTTTTTTTATTTTTCACAAATATGTTGGTCATATGCTTGCCTCCTGCCTCTTAGACCCAATTATCTGGAAATAGATCCAAGTCTGTTTTTACTCAGGTGTGGTTGGTTGCAAATAATAGAAATCCACTCCACCTGGCTTAATCAACCAAGGAAGATTTCTTAGGAAAGGGACAAAGATGACTCACAAATATGAAGATGGGGAGACTTTGGATAACTAAGTCAACATCAGAAACTGAGGATGGGACAGAGGCTGAGGATATAATTCAGTCATATAGTTCCTGGAAAGCACAAGGTCCTGAGTTTGATTCCCATTATAAAACATAAAACAAACAGTGGTTATCTGTGTCTCTCTTCTTTCTCTGCACCTCTCCTCACAGTCTCCCTGTCTTGCCTGCCAGTTGGTCACCCTTTCTGTTTTCTACTCCCCCTTTCTCTACATGAAAGAATGTGCCATTCTGGGGCCCAGCGGGATGGCTCAGTGTTCTAAAGCGCCTGCTTGGGAAAGCTTGGGCGGCTTCAGGGACCGCGGTTCGATCCCCCGGCAACACATGCTGCGCCAGCCCTGCCCTCAGGGCGTGCTGAGCCAGCCATAAAAATGAGTGAATAAACAAACAAAGGTTCTGAAACAAGAAAAAAATAAATAAAATAAAATTTTAAAAAAAGAAAGAATGTGCCATTCTGCATTGCAGTCCTTTGTAACAGCTATTACCCTGTTTAGAATCAGAGGAACTCAATTCCAAAATTTTCAGGACAAAGGGTCTGATGGTCCCAGGATAGGATAGATGTTCACCAACTGTGCTTAGTAGAGAGGACAGGAGAGGAGGTTCTTGTAAACAGATACCCATGCAATCCCAGACAATCAAGAGCAACATTTATGAAATGTTTTCTTGGAACATAAACATGTAACACTAAAATGTTGAGTTCTAATATCTTGGGACTTTTTACAGTGATGTACCTCCACTACCTGTTGGAAGTGGCAGCCATAATGTGTAGAATTTGCAACTGCTCTTTAAGCCCACAATAGACGCATCTATTACAACATGGGATCCTCACAGTGACATCACTAACCTTGTTTCCTAAAGACAGCTTTGGAGCTTAGTTTTCAAAGCACATGTATGGTACAACATCTGCAGAGATGGTGTATGAACTCAGCTTTACTTCTCAGTCCAGTTTTTCTTCCAGTATTCCACTGGGCACCCTTGGTATTTTTAAAATCATTTATTTATTTATTTATTTATTTGTTTATTTATTTAGTGCAGGGTCTCACTATGCAGCTCAGACTCATAGTGATCCGCCTGTCTCAGCCTCTCCAGCACTGGGGTTATAGGCATGGGCCACCATGCCTGGTTTTAGTGGCCAGCCTGGATTGGCAGGCACAGTGTGCAGTACTAGGGATCGAACCTGGGTCTTTGAACTTTTCAGGCAAGTGTTTAGACTCCTGAGGTATCTCCCCAGCTCTAGGCCCCCTTTGTGTTATTTCTTGTGTGTATGTTTCTTTGTCTGTAGAATGATGGTTAAAAGAATAATACTTGTGACTGGGGAGATAGCTCAGTATAATAAATGATTGCCTAGCAAGTGCAAGGTCTTGATTTCAATCCCCGGTACCAAAAAAAAGAAAAAGAAAAAGAAAGAAAGAGAATCTTACTTGTATTTTTTGTACAGGCTTTTTTATTAGGATGAGATGGATTTGGTAGAAACATTAGAAAAGTACAGAATATTAGATAAATATCATTATCATCATTGTAACTTTTCTCCTTACCTAGCTCCTTACCAGTCTGCCAAGGTTTACATTAAATGTTGACTTGATTTGGACGAACTTCCTTGCTTATTATACTATCAGTGAATATTCAGAAGGGTTCGTGATCAGAGTGAGGCAAAAGAGAGATAAATCAATCAGTGCCTGAGACATTAAGCCTGCAATGCATTAAGATGTCAACCTTGATACAATTTTTTAAAAAATAAAGCTTGATTTTTAAAATTATTTTGACATTTATATTTTATGTATTCCAAATAGAAGTCTGAGTCAACCTGTCAACCTATCTGCTTATCAAAATGGCTGTTCCTATATCTGTGTCCTGGCCAAAAGGGCAGCACTCCCATGCCAGACTCCCAGGCTCCTCACTCTTCCAAGCTCCCCACATCCAGCTGATTACAGAATGCTTACTCTCTTCCTGCCTGTTGAGTTTCATGTGTTAAAAATCCAATCACATTTGGTCCTACCTGGAGAAATATCCTCACACTGTTTTTTTTTTTTCCTTCATCGTTCCAATTTTGGTATGTGTGCAAGCACTTTTGTCTTCCTTAAACGTATCTCCAAAGTGGTTATCAACTTTCTAAGATGTGTATTCCACGCATCACCCTACTTATCCAAAAATTCTACTTCCATAATTCGAGTCTTTAAATCCCACAAACTACTATGACTTACAAAGCCCTTTCTTTCTCTTCTCATGCCAGAACACATCAGCATGCACCCTCAGTGTGCCATGACCTTCCAGGTCTGACCTTTTGAAAGATAATTGTTTTCCAAGAGTGCTCCTTCATACCCTCCTTGGCCCCCCAGCATCACCCCAGTCCAGGCATGCGTAGCTCTGGAATGGTGTCTCTTCTGATCCACTCAAATAAGGATAATGCTATCTTTATCTAGGGCCCCCATTTTCAAGGATCTCTCTGTTGTCCTTCTGGAAGACACAGCAGTTATTTAAATATCATCTTTTTCAAGGATTAAGCACCTTAAGGATAGAAATTACATTGTCAGACTTGTGTCCTTAAGACTATGCAGAGGGCCTAGCAAATGATTAATTAATTCTCAAATAAAAAACATATGAATAAGTGGCCGGGCGTGGTGGCACACGCCTGTAATCCCAGCACTCAGGAGGCTAAGGCAGGAGGATTGGTGCGAGTTCGAGACCAGCTTGGGCTACAAAAGTGAGCTCAAGGCCAGCCTGAACTGCATAGCGAGACCCTGTCTCAAAAAGACAAAAGAAAAAAAAAACATATGTATAAGTGAGTCAGTACATCAGTTATGCCCATCTAAAGTCATGCTTGATAAGAGGAAAAGAAGTTATATGGAGCTTTTTCATGATGCTAAAAAATGATGCCCTTAAATCAAATTCTAGAATTCTGTCCTAAAAGTCAACAAGCAATTTTATTCCACACTGCTGTCTCTTTAACAAATATGAAACAATAATCTAGCCCTGATGAATGCTGAAAGGGAAGTACAGATGGGCATATACAGAAGTGGACTGAGCTGGGACTTTTCCTTGTCTGTCTATAATGACCATCTGGATTCAATTGTTAATGCTCAATCTTATTTGTTGCTATGGCAACCAACTTATAGGCCATCCTCAATTTACAAAAGGCCATATTGCCAAAGTCATCTCATAAGTCAGATTTTGAAAGACACAATAGACTTTTCAGGGTGAAAAGTGGTGTTAATAGCAACTAGAACCTGGAGAATTGTATTTAACCCATATTGTTGGAGTGCTTATATTAGTCAGTAAATACAACTTATGTCCCCCAGCTCACAGGAATATCTTGAAGCACTGTGGTTCTGAGAGGAAAAAATAGCTTCTTTCCGAAATTTTCCAAAACTAACCTGAACCCTCAGGATACCCAATGTTTAGTCCAGAGACTCAGAATCCTGATTAAGCATCTGAATTACATGTGTGAAGTTCCTGATTCAATCCCAAACTTGTTCCATCCAAATAAGAATCCACTGTGGATTTCACAAATGTGTATTTTTAGAAGCCCCTCTGAAGTAGTCTCACTGTTATTTGTGTACTGTTACCTAGATTTCTGTAAGAGCACTGCCATTATCTCTTTGTCTGCTTGGACATTGGGTAGTTTCTCAGATCACAGCCCAAGCTCTAAATTGTAGGTAAGTGGCTAAGGATATTTCAGGCCACCGTAGTTCTACTGGCCAAAAGGATGATCTTGCCTTCTTTGGAAAACACTGCTCCTTGGGGCAGGCCTGTCCATCTCCACCAGGGAAATGGCTGCGAGCTTGAATATGAAGACAAATGCTCCTGTGAATACCAGTTCTAATATCATTGTCATGGGAACCCATTTAAAAATAACCAAAATTTCTCTATTTTTTCCTACTTATATTTGTTGTATTATGACTTGGACAGGAGTGAATAGGGTAATTTAATATAAGACACTGGATCATATTCAAGATATCTCTCTAAATACTAAGCTATGATGATTGGCTCTTATGTTATTGCAGTGGCTGTTTTTGTTCTTAAAATGAACTACAATGATCCAATAATAATCCACTGTGCCTTTTGTGTATAAAAATTTCTAGTGTCTCCACCTCAGCAGTCTTTAGAAAACCCCAGACAACTAAATACAAAGATGAACCTAGTAAATGATCCTGAGAAGGCTTAATGATGTTGGGGGAAATTAAATAATTTGTTTTACGTAAATGATGTCCATTATATTGTTTAACAGTATTATAGCAAGTACTGCAGACATAACAGCCCAATAGTTGAGCACTCTCCTAGTATTTAAAAAAAGAATAATCTAGTGTTTTCAAAAAATAATACTTCTTGTGTCTATGTTACACTGTCATGTTTCATATTCTTTCTCTAAACACAATGTGGCATCTGGTTCTTCATACTCTGAAATCTGTACTTTGTAATTTTTTGACCAACACAATGTGCAACATGAAGTGTAACTGTGCAAATGTCTAGGGTAGGTGTTAAAAAGCCTTGACTGATACCACCGTTCTAAGAAGAAAGTAAGAAATTCAATGAAGAGAATCAAAGTGCGTTAACAAATAGTCAGTACCAACTGCCATATTGGTTAGTGAGCCTGTGCTGGAACCTCCAGCCTCAGGGGTTTGATGCCTAAAGCTACAGAACAGATTCTAGGTGACTCCAGCAGAAGGAAAACCTTCATTGCTAACTCATAGATTGATACGAACATTGAGTTATTGCTTTCGTAAGCTACTAAATACTAGAGCACCAATAGATGTCTGATTCAGTCTGATGTTTTTATATTAAAAATATCAATTGAAAGTGGAATATATTCACACATAATCTCTGCGCAGAGATAATTGTTATTATTAAAGTTGACTGTTTTCCAGAATTTTAATATTCAAAGCAAGACACATATAAAGAATCTTTGTTCTTGTTGACATACTAGTAGAATTGTATTATACATAACCCATAATTTTCATATAATAATACACTCATCATTTTCATGTCTTGTAAATAATCTTTTACATCATTTTAGTGACTACATAATACTCCATCATTAATATGTACATAATCTATTTAACCACTACCTGTTACTAGATAAAATTTTACTATTATACTCCGTACTGTAATGAAAATCTTTGTATATAAATCTTTCTGCACACAAATGATCATTTTGATAATACATTATGAATATTACTGCTTGGATTTTTGCCAATAGAATAAAAATTCCTTGCTACTTTAATTTTATTTGATTTTATTAACCTTGAATTTACCCAGACGTGCATATGTACTGATTATTTCTGTTTATCTATTTTTTTATAAAGGAGTGTACCTTTCATGTGTGTAAACACATTTTTCTTTAAAATTTGTTGTATAACACACAAGACATACACATACACACATATACACACTCCGCACACACCTACACACTGAGGCAGCACACAGTAGAACATGGGCTTTTGAGCCAGACAAACCTCAGTCACTCCCTCCACTACCTAAAAGTCATTTATCACAAAGCATGTTATCTACATATCTCAAGCCTGGATTGCCTCAGATGGCCATTCTAGTATCTATTTCCATAGGCTATTGTGATTTATTCAATAAATATATTCAATAAAATATATTCAATAAAATAATTGATTCAAACTAAGCTTCCTGCAAATACTGGCTATCATATATACTTGTCTTACAAAGTCACAACCATTCTATAATTGTAATCTCTTGCAATCTGTTTTATATTTAAACTAACACAATATTTTCACATATTCAGCAATGATTTGAATATTCATTGTAGAGCTTGCTTTGTTCTAGGAGCTAAAATGGCAATGAGAAAACAAAAAAAAAACCTACTCTTGTAAGAAAAATAGTAAATAAATACATACACTTAAATTAGGCAGAGATCAAGCATTAAATCACAAAACAAGATTTAAAAAGAAAGAATTAGGTAGCTATCTACATTGGTGCGACTTTTTTTTTTTTTTTCATTTGAAATTAAAAACATAGCTTTAAAAGGGGCATTTAAGCAGCAGCCTGATGGAAGGCAAATTTTTTGTCTGGAAAGACATTGTTCCCAGTACAAAGAACAAAATACAAAGGCCCTTGGTGAAGAGCATAGTTAGGTACAGCACCAAGAATAATAAGACCACTGTAGTTTGAGCAAAGTGAGTGAGGGGAAAACAGAGAAAATATTTGCCTTTTTTGTTTTAATGGGTCATATTTTCTGTTCTGAGAATAGACTAAAGGAGACCAAGAATAAACTCATGCATACGTGTTGGTAGCCATTAATATCACCAAAAGATGAAAGGCTGTGGCCAACATAGGAGGAAAGATAAGAAATGGCAGAATGGCATTTGAAGGCTCAGACTCTTGTGAAATATTTTGAGAGAGATGTGAAGTAGCCAGTTGTTTATACCAGTCTGAAATTCAGGAGCTCATTTTAAGACAGAAATATTAATTGGGGAGTTAACCTATAGATGGAATTTGTACCTATGAAACTAGAGATTCTTGTAAGACGTCTTTATAAGTGGAATAGAGGTGCTAGGAGTGGAACACAGGGCATGGATTCAGGAGGTAGGAAATTTAAGAATGGCTAAGCTTGTAAGGTTGAAAAGTATTAGCCAGTGGGGTAGGAGGAATGACAAGAAAGTACAGCAAGTCAAGTGAGAACAAATTTCAAGGAAGGAATGTGTCAAATGTTCTTAATAGTCAAGGTAAAATAAGAGCTGAGAATTTGCCATTAGATTCTATAACATGAAGGTATTTGATGAATTAATATAAACAGTTTCACAATGGTGAGTACTAAATTTTGATTACAGTTAAACCAAAGCAAAAGAGAGGAACTAGGGACAATGATGTAGAGGGGAACATACATGTTAGAGAGTAGCCTGAGGGTTTCTTTGGTCAAGAGGAGGAATTGCATGCTGCATTTAAGATGGGAGAATGGGTAGAGCCAATAAGAAAGATCTAATAGACATGAGATTGTTAATTCTGAAGAGAGACAATATCATTAGACGTCCATTGCTGAGTGAAAGGACATAGGGTCTCACATGCACAGGAAGGGGTGGCCTTAGATACACCACAGGAGTTACTGGTCCTCTTATGAGAAACAGTAAACATAGGAAAGGAGGAAGAATGTGTGTGTGTGTGTGTGTGTGTGTGTGTGTGTTGGGGGTGTTATTTTGACATACAGTAATGGGCAGACCTTCCGTTTCCTCAGTAACTATGTAGAGTTATCAACCAGCAAGGAGAAGAGTTAGAGGTTTAAAGAGATTCTATAAATTAGAAATAGTTGGAACCTCTGAAAAAACTATGGGACTAGGGAAATGTAACAGACCACCAGAAAACACTAAGAGTCCTGGCAAGTAGTGGCGAGGAGATGCTGTCAGACTCAATGCTTTATACAGTGTTGCAGCAGACTCAGGCTAGGCAGAAAGAAAAGTTAGGTAGAAAGTTTGACTTCACCGGAGTTAAGGAGTGAACAAGGGTCTTTAGTAAAGGAAGAAAAGGTCAAGAACATTTGGAACATTTCCCATTATCAATACCATGCATATATGCAAAATAGATTTACTATTCTCTTGTTAATCCGTGGTTGATTTTAGCAATGAACCTAGCCGTGGGTGAGGAAAGCAATGGGCCTCCCTTATGATGTCCATGCCTCATTCTGTCCTATTCCATGTGCATGCTCCCTGTAAATTACTAGGGCCTGTGCAAGCTTTCTCCTGTCTTTTTACTATGAAGCCTAAAGCTCAGGAATTGGAGAGAGCTAAGCAGCTATGATCATAGTCCAACATTTTATAGAAACCAAAAGCAATTTTTTTCTCTGTGTAGCCCCTTAACATCTCCCCATGTGAAGCCACATGAAATGTGGGTCATGCAACATGAAAGTTATTTCTTTTAAGGTAACTTTATGGGTTGACACAAGAAAAACCAAGCGAATTTCTTTGAGAAAGCATCGGAAAAGAGATTATTAAACACCCTCCACCAGAAGTAAATATCAGCTTCTATTTCCTTATCAAAACCTATTATTTGTTGTTTTTCCTTTTTCTTGGTATATGCTAACAACCTTCCTACCTTTCAGGTCCTTAGTTGATTAGAGAAGGAAAGAACAAAGACATTTCATGCAAAGTGTGAGCAAGATTTGGGAGGAATTGTTTGTCTGCATTAGAACTGAGTGAATTTAAGGAAGATTGTCTCTGCTGGAATTAGCTGAACTGGAAGCAAGATAGGAGGCAAAATGTAAAGCCTGTTGGGAGAAAATTAAGCCTAAGGGTAGGTCTAGCAGTCAGAACCTCATTGAGAAGCAGGGCAAAGTATGTGGCAGGTGAGAGGAGGACACAGAGAGATGTTACAGTGTGACATCTCCATCCATGGCAGGAAGAGAATCCCATTGGAGCTGTGGCTGTCTGAGTTGACTCCTGTGGAATATTAGCCAATTAGAAGTTCTCCTGCTGGGGAGAACCTAGATTGAATTATTGGTGATCAGCATCATAAAGAAAATGAAATCTGATGACATTTAAGATTATAGCAAAGCACTTACATGTGTTTCAACATGTGAAAATTCCTTGGTGACAACCTGTGGCCAGACATCCATTTATTGTGCTTTACTGTGTTGATTGCAGGGAATCGGCCTCAACCTGGGTGGCCACAGCACATATAACTAAGCCCACTCACTGCTGCACAATTCCTTTCAATTCTTTAAAGGAACCCCTGACAGACCTACTCAGTAAGGATGGGTCAAGAAAGGCCTGGAATCTGTGGTCCCTCTAGGTTATATCTGAGATGGAGCCATCCAGGCCCAGGGTGCTGGGAATATTCAGTCCATATCACCAAGCTCAACAACTAGGACATTGCTAGCAGTCCAACTCCTGAGGCTGCCAGGCTTGGTGCTCAAATGATAATACCAGGGAATATCCCTGCTACTGTAACTTAGGTAATTCTCTTCTAGCCTTCTGGGCTTCTACATTACATCAGGGTCAAGCCATGTCTCTCTCTGGTTTCTGCAATAAAATCTCTCCTTTCTTCCGTGAGTAGTTAATGGATCTAAGAAACCAATTCTTAATTCCTCCCTGTGGCAAGGGTGCCAAGAACTCACACTGGAAAAGGACAATTGCCTTTTAATTCTTAGAGTTTATAATAACCTATTTCCAATTTTCCTCCTCTCAAAATCCTATGCATACCTTTTAATTTATCCATAATTTTTCCCCAATATACATTGTTCAGTTTAACTGTGGTCCTTAAAAGCAGGTATTACTTTGGTTTCTGAGGATTTATTTCAGCAGCACAGTGCCTGGCTGGCAGGCACTAGGTCATGAGTTTGATTCCTGGTACAAAAAAAAGAAGAGGCCAGAGATGTAGTTCAGTGGTGCAGTACCTGTGCCTGGCAAGGAGAAGGTCATGAGTTTGATTCCCAGGACCAAAAACTATATGAATAAATAAAAGCAATTAGAAAACATAAATATCTTGTTCAGGGTCAGTAACAGTGTAGGGATAAACCTAAATAAAAGAAGTTTTCAAACTTCAGTCTGAGTCTAAAACCCAGTTACCTCCATGGTGACCTTTGAGTTGGTACTTGGCAAGACCTGGATCTTTGTATAAATTTTTGCCTCACATATGACAAATATTTATTGACTTAAATAGTCTGTCAGTCTTGAGAATCTAAGAGTAAAGAGTAGTTCTGGATCGTGGTTTATCTCAAGGCTGAAGTGTAGGTGTCAGGGACAGCAGGAGCCACATGATCGGAGATGGAGGGGTCACATCCAAATGGCTCTTTCTATGGCTTTCCTCGGGAGATCTCAGTTCCTTATAATATAGTAGATAGCTCCCAATAGTGAGCAAGTCAAGAAAAGAAAGGGAGAGATTACAATTTGCTCTATGAACTAGCTTTGGAAGTAAAGAGAGGTCGCATATGATCGTGAATACCAGGACAGAAACATCTCTTCCGGCCATCTTGGAAGATGGCTACCATGGCGTATAGCTTGGTTAATTTTAGCATTATATATGTCTGTGGTGAAGAATGATTTCTGGTCTATCCTTTTAAACTAATGAATGAATCATTTAGTTTATATTTTCCTGTATAACCAGGAGAGTTACAACAGATATACAGCTACTTTCTCTTAGTTCATTGAGAATAAAAGTTGGTATTAATATTGTTTAGACAAGATATCATGTCTACATTTTGTCCTTTGAATAACTACTATAAAGACAGCAATATACAATGTATTAATTTTTTTTTTTATCTTTTTGAGACAGGGTCTCGCTATGTAGTTGAGGTTGGCCTTGAGCTCACTTTTGTAGCCCAGGCTGGTCTCAAACTTGCACCAATCCTCCTGCCTCAGCCTCCCGAGTGCTGGGATTACAGGCATGAGCCACCATGCCCAGCTTGTATTAATTATTATAACCATCCCTACTAACCTGTTTTGAACTGTTTCATTGCTATTTGATCTTTTTTTATTAAAATGAAAAAAAGAAGTGAAAAACACCCCAATTTATATTTTCCATCAATGCTTCCATCTGAAGTGGTGATGTGGATAACTCCAGAGGCATAACTCAGCAATTGGTTGCATCCCATCCTTTCACTCTGTGTTGGTGCATTCCTGCACTCTTTATTGACTTCCTACTATGTGTCAGCCATGCTGCTAGCTGCTGGGAATATATCAAGGAACAAAACAGACATTGTCCTTATCCTCCTAGACTTGTCCACTGTGTGGGAATAAAAGTTATTCAATGAACCTGGGTCCCGTTTTGTGTTTCTATAATGTAAAGTAAAGTGAACAGAAATTTATTGCCTCACAGTTCTGGAGTTTGGGAAGTCTGAGATCAGGGGCTGGCATCTACAGAAAGTTTTCTTGGGTCATCCCATGACCAAAGGGCAACATGGAAAAAGGAAATTTAGGAGTGAGAGATCAAATTCACTTCCTGGAACCTTTTTATGATTGAAATTAATCTACTTACTGATAGCTATCGAGATCTTATAACAGGAGCCCCTTCCAGGAGGCCCTACCTCCCACTATGGCTACACTGGGGATTACATTTCCAACACATACTTTCTGGCAGGCACACTCAAACCCACAGCAGTGAATAGTACCACAAATAGGAAATAGATAATTTTAACTTAGGTCATGAGTTTAAGAATCAAAGAGGATCCTATATCAGGTTTCTCAACTGCAGAACTACCAATATTTTTTACTAGACAATTTTTGATGTGGACACTATTCTCTGCCTAAAGGATGTTATTGACATCCCTGAATTCTACCTACTAGTTTTGTCTTTAAGTTGTGACAATTAAATATATCTCTTGATGCTATATTTCCAAATATTCCTTTGGTTAAGACAAAAATTTCCTCTAGTTAGGAACTATTTTCCTAACCGAAGTTTCTACATGAAGTATGAAGTTTCTACATGAAGTATGCTGAAGGGAAAAGGGCATTTCAGGAGGATGAAGAGGTGTATTAATATGATTTTAGTTGACAGATATTTCCAAATAATAAAACAATAAAAATTACCTACTTTGAATTCTCAAGTTTAATTTCAGGTCAGATTATTAGGTGGATGACTCTGGTGCCCCTTCAAGCACAAGTCTGTACCCTGTGGCCAGCATTGTTTGTGCTGAATAAGGTGTCTCCATAAAATTGCCAAAGAAAAAAGAGATCTAGCCTGAAGCAGTCTTCCAAAATGTATTTTAACTTATTGAATCTCTGGAATGGTTAAAGTTGTTTGGCCTTCAGCCTGCTGGTTTATATCACTGCTTCAAGCAGCGTATTATTACTCAGAAATAAATGGCCTCACTTTTATTGGAAAGCTATTTATAGGTACTGCTTATACTCTGTATGAGTATGTTTAATGTGGTGAGAGTATATAATCTGACTGGGTGTAAAGTCAGATTATTTCTGCGAAGACTTATGCTATTTTCTATTTTGAGCAGACAACTAGCTTGTGTGCTTAGATCATGAAATCTTGAGTCAAAAGCAAATAAACTTAAGAGGATCTAGTGGGTGGAAAGGCACAATTTTTGAAATGCAGATAATCCTGGGTCAAATTTAGCCTCAGCGTTATGATCTTGGACACATTAAACAGCTTACATTTTTTTTCATTTGCAATGAAACCAATAATTCTTTCCTTACAGGACTGTGATCAAGATATCTAAAGTAATACCAATACTGGGAATGCAAGTATTGATATCCAAGCACGGCAGGTGTCTCTTTCAATTAGCCAGTTCTAGCTCTCTAAAGCATCCTCAAAAGAGGATCCCCTAGAAATGTGGAAGCTAACCTGGGTTGGGGTGCTCACTCATCCTCTGCATCTAGAGAATCTTCAAAATCTTTCCTTTTTTTCCTTCCTCTTTAGCTAGGACTCCCACAACTTTGTTGCCATTCTTGCAATCAGCTTTAATTAGATCAGTGTGGTCCAAATCTAGCCATGTTACCCTTCTCTATACATCCTACTAGTCGCATAGGCTCATAAAATTCATGCTCCAGTGACACGTGAGCCCCTCCCCCTCCAGCATCACCCCTTGTAGGCCTTCCTCTTTTGTACTGTGAGCAGTACCAAGTTCTGATTAGGTCCTTCATGGTCTTTCCTATCATAGTGCAATTTCATCAGCATGTGCTAAATACTAGTTTTCCAAAGCCATATCTATATATCTATATATCTGTATCTCTATCTATCTATCTATCTATCTATCTGTGTGTGTGTGTGTTAGCATAGAGTAACATAGTCTTATGCATTTCTTGTCTTATTCAAGGGGGAAAAAGGTGACTTTTATTTTGTGATGATTCTACTTTTTTATTTTTGCATTGCTTTTAATAAGAAATATTGAGACAGTTTCAAAGCATGTTAGTAGGACAGCCACAATAATTGATACAATGCATATTATTGTCTTCATAGTAGTTGTTCAGAGTACAAGATACAGACATGATAACTTTTCTAAACACTATGAGTACAACTATTTCTTCTCATTGAACTAAGAGAAAGTAGTTGTATACATAGAGCAATATCCCATAACAGAAGTGGGTTATTAGCAGAACTGGCAATGTTGGAAGCTACTAACCTTACCTTTTATAGTTCAGAAATATTAATCTGGCTTTACTTTTTTATGCCTCATGGTTAAACTTTTCTGCTGCATGGTTAAGTCCAAGTTAAAGCAAGATCTATATAATGAAACAGGTAATTTTCATATCTGACAAGGTCAGTCAAATCCCCTCAGGATTTACCTTGAAACCTTGTACAGCGTTTTGTAGAATTTTTGTCAGTGTCAGCCATCTGGATGAATCACAGCCATTGCTTGACCAGTTTGCTCTCTGTAAAAGCATAAGAGAATGTTTTCTCTCTAGGTGACTCTCCTTAGCACACTGTACATCATCGATCCTTTTCCTCTGTGGCACCATAATCTCTGAACAGAAAATTTGGGATGCTACTGAGTTATAGGATGTTACAGTATGGGTTCTCTTATGTCCTGAGTCCTCACTGACCTTGAAGAACTGGAACCAAAACATTGGGTAACCTTGTAGCCCTTCTTTTTCTCTAATTTTTGGTCTGCAAACTTAGGTTGTTAACCCTCCAGAAAAGAAGCTTAGTGATACTGTTACTCTATAACATAGGTACTTGAGCTTACCTGTGATGATTTACTTAACATGAGATCTACCTTGCTAGCAAATATTTAAGCCTACAATACCTGCACTACTCTGAACTGTAAACAAAATGTCATACAGTGCATTTCTAGACCTTATTATCATGAATAACTGAAACTTCATACACTGTACATCAGTTGAATATCATTTCCCCATTTTCCCTTCTTCTTACCATTCTTATATTTAGTACAGGATCTACAGGGTCTCACTACAAAAACTGAGCTTGTAGTGATCTGCCTGTATTCAGCCTCCCAAGACCTGGGATTATAGGTGTGGCCCATCATGCCTAGTCTCAGTTGCCCTCTCAGCTTGTACCAAGGGCAGGGCCAGGATGGCATGCTGTGGATCAAACCCTGAGCATTGCGCTGTGTCTAAGCAGGTGCTTTAATCCACCAAGCAATTGGCCATCCCATCCCTCTTCCTACCATTCTGTTAGCTGTGTCTTTGACCCTAACTAGTTCACAGATCTCATATACATTCAATCATGCAATGTTTTTTTCTTCTGTAACTGGCTTATTTCACTTAACATAATGTCCTCTGGGCTCATCTATGTTATCATATATGCAAATTTTTCTCTTGTTTAATGACCAAGTAATAAAGATTAAAATTTTAAATGTAATAACATATATATTTACTACATATGAAACTAAAATTTCTAGAAGACAGCACAGGGAGAAAGTTTCATGACATTTGTCTAGACAGTGATTTCTTGAATGTGACAATGAAAGTATAAGCAACAAAAGTGAAACTAGACAAGTGAGATTAATCAAAATAAAAGGATTTGCATAGTAAAGAAAATAATCAAGAAAATGAAGAGACAACTGACAAAACAGAAAACCATATACGTGATGAGGCACTAATATAAAAAATGTATAAGGAATTCATAGTCAACCACCTGGAAACAAATAATTCATTTTTAAGAAGAAAAATATTTCAACATACAGTTTCTTAACAAACATACAAA
Source organism: Myocastor coypus (assembly GCA_004027025.1). NCBI lineage: Eukaryota > Metazoa > Chordata > Mammalia > Rodentia > Myocastoridae > Myocastor > Myocastor coypus. Next base: position 74,198 of record PVJA010003283.1, read on the forward strand.
AAGATGTTTCTTAACAAACATACAAAAAGATGCTCATGAATCAGAAGAGAAACACAAATCAACTGAACAACAATGACACAGCTCATGCCTGTTAGGAGGGATTTTATCAAAACAGAACAACAAAAACAGAAAAAGATAACAAGTTTTGGCTAAACTATGAAGGCATTGGGAATCCTGTACACCAATGATGGGAATGTACAATGGTGCAGCAGCTATAGGAACAGAAGAGATGTTATTAAACGATTGAAAACAACCCAGAAATCCCACTTCTGGATATGCATCCAGGAAATGGAAACTAGAACCTTGAAAAGAATATCTACATTGTAATGTTTGTTGCAGTATTTTTCTTGATATCCAAGAAATACAATAGAGACAACCTAAATGTCTGCTAATGAATACTTTAAGAAATATTATATATATATATATATATATATATATATATATATATATATATATATATATTTCTATTTATTTATTTATTTATTTATTTATTTATTTATTTTTGCTGGGTATCATGCTATTTTAGATGTTATTTCCTAAGCAAATATCGTGTTCCTTTCACCCCTGTACACTCATCAGAATCCTATTAACTCATCCTCAGGGATCAGCCACTTGCCTGAACGCCTTCTATCCATTTGTTTACTTCACTCTACCCTCCTTCCATGTTTTGCTTTGGCATCCTCATACTCATTTCTGCTCTTCTGCCTGAGACGCATCATTGACATAAGCATTTATTTATGTTCTACATTCTCCATGGGAGAATAGAATGCTTGGAAGACAAAACCATGTCTTATTAATATTCTGTTCTCCCTATTGTCACTGACCCTATACTGGTCCATGTTCCATAAACAGTTGATGAATGAAGGCACACTGAGCTCGAACCCCCAGATATGGAAATTCACAATATGGCAAGGCAACCACCCTAAAAAAAAAAAAAGCAAAAAAACAAAACTGTGACTTATTTTCAAACCCTGAATGATAAATCTTTCCTCTTGTTATGTCTACATCCTCACCCCCTTCAACCACTGATCCTACTTTGAAAGAATACTCATAATTCCTCATCAAATCAGTTGACATATGATTACTGTAGTGTAATCTACATCCCATTGAAACATTTTCTCTTTCTAAAGAATTCTTCCATTTTTCATGGGGCATAATACACACTTTCTTCCCCACACTATCTCCTTAAGCAAGATCTCTTGTCAATTGCTAGCACCAGTTCAAGAGGTAAACTCATATGTTGAATGTTGTGATAGGTTCGTGAGCCCTTTTTTCTAAATACAACATTGTAGTAAAAAAGAAACCGAATATAATATGCTTGCTTTTATTTTTATATTTTCCCATTGTGGTAGCTAACTCTTCTGAGTTCTTATGAGGGTCAGTGTTTGAGACTGGTTCACCTCTGTATCCTTTGAACTTAGCTGTGTAATCATGAACCATGACCTCCCAGAAATACTAGAAGGGCTGCTTTAAGTTTAAATCAAGACTGTCCAAGAAAAAGGGTTGCTTTTTGTCTATTTCAGTTTCTAGTGTCTGTCTACCAACCTAGTCAAATACATGCATACATGTACCTACTCAGTCATGAGCATCCCTTCGAAGCACCAAAGAAATCCAAATATCCAACATCCAAAATCTCTTCTGAATGCCCCTTCAAGGGTCACTTAGATCTATTGAACCATATTCATTAAGACCACGGATGTGCCTTTGGTATTTAAATCAACAGTTTCACAGGTTCTGGCCTCTGCCAAAATCGCTAGTGTTTTAAACCACTGAAATATATTTAATTATAATTGTAATTGCTCACATGTGTTGGGCACATTTTAGATACCAGGAAGTCCTTCCAGCTCCCTATGAGGCAGCATCATATTTACACTGAAGAAACTAAAGCGTAGAGAGATTAACTGACTTGGCCGAGAATATAAACTTATATTTAGTAGGAGAGCTAGGATTAAAACCCAGAAATAATTCCAAAGCTGAAACTCCAAAATTCTATACCACACTGCTTTCTGAGTCAGTTTATTCTCAGACTACAGAGAAACTTGGGAAATCCATCATTAATGTGCAGCTGGGAGCCTGGACCAAGGAAAACCTTAAGAACTATGTATCCAGTGTATCCACAGCATAAAGGGGACAAAGCTGGAGTATTAATGACTGTTCTATAGCAGTTCATCAAATGCCACACAAGCATATTTGGGCTCTTGTAGCTCTCAACACATCTGAATTATTCCCTCCCTGCAACTTTCTCTCTTTCTAGAACAGGGATGCTTTTAGGTTAGCTCAGTGCTTTAAATGCCTGCATGAGGATTGGTGCGAGTTTGAGACCAGCCTGGGCTACAAAAGTGAGCTCAGGACCAGCCTCTACTGCATAGCAAGACCCTGTCTCAAAAAGACAAAAAAAAAAAAAAAAAAAAAAAATGCCTGCATGGGCAATCCCAGTCAGGCACAGGGAATGGCAGTTGGATACTCAGACCCACACTTAAGGCAACCTGAGCCAGAAAAAGAAAAAAAGAAAATCTGTCTCTTTCTAGAACATTCATTAACCTTTTCTGTAGCGTTTCTTTTGTTCTGCCTTGTCACTGCATGCAGCTATCTGACTAAGACCAGGAATAACATTTTGTTTAGGTCTTAGTTCAGTCACCTTTTCTGCTAAGTATTCAAATTGCATAATTACTTTTTTTTCTTTCTTTCTTTCTTTCTAAATGTATTTGGTTCAGGGTCTCTCTATGCAGCTCAGACTCTTAGTGATCCTCCTGTTTTCAGCCTCCTCAGCACTGGGATTATAGGCATGCACCACCATCGCAGACTCAGTCTGGCTCAGCGCATCCAGAGGCAGGGCCTACGCAGCATGTAGTACTGGGGATCGAATCACGATCCCTGCACTCCATCTGCTGAGCTATCTTGCCAGCCCTTACCTCTTTTTTTGGCACTAATGTGATACCTACTCCATGGCACCCCACCTAGCCCAAGCAATCTGTCTTGATACATTCCGTCCTTTATATCCCAGTTCTAAAGTTGCTTCATCTGATCTACAGAGACTCAGGAGCGATGTTGCCATGTGATACACAGGGACCTAGATGCAGTCTTCCAGTGGTGTGCCCAGGCAGGAGGCACTGTGGACATTTCATGGGATCTGAAGTAATGTGTGTGCTGTAGAACTAAGAAACAGAAGAGCCATTTCACTCAATAGGAAAAGCTTCCTGAACCCTAGCCTTTCAGCAAAGGCCAACTCAGCCCTACAGTCCATCAGAACTTCAATTTTGTCAAAGTCTCCTCTATAGATGCCGTTTTATGTGCTATTAAACAGAACAATGCAGCTCACCAGTAAAATCATCTGCAATAACGGCCCATTAAAAGCTTTCCTTAATATGGAACTTTCTAATTAATGTAAATGGGGTGCGAAGCTTGGACAGCCAAGTTGGTTCTAATGTTCAGAAAGTAGGTAAAATAGGAAAGGGTCTTATTTTTCATTAGCAATGTATTAGTGAATCTAATGAAATCTTTATGACTTGGATACATCAGTAAAAAAAGTCACAATTGCTTTTTTTCCTGCCTCATTTCTTTGCCACCTTTCTCTACAAATATTGCTACGTTGCCCATTAGATTTGAGGAAATAGAATTTTCTTTCACATAAGGAAGAGGAAAAAATAAAGAAGGATAGATTTTGTGTCTGAGTATTCTCTCGTTCTCAGAATATTGACGAGAGAAAGAAGCAAAGGAAAGATTAGCTTTAATTCTCTGTTGTCTGAGTTGGAAACTGAGCCCCCGAATGGGCTGAAGGCTAATCTAGTCAATTATGTTTCTTCTTCCTCTCCATCCTTTGTCCTTCTCTATCCCAGCTCATTCCCTTCCCTTTACTCCAGACTCCACAGGGAACTGGAAAGGGAGATGGGAAATTGAGGCAGGAGCCCAGCAAAGGGAACTTGCACTGAGCGCTGTACCACTCAGCTTAGGCTCGGTTACCTACAGTGACAAGGAAATAGCAAAAGGGCAAACAGATTTTATCTTTCCCTCATACTATGCGGTAGTAGGATAGCAAGATTGCCTTTCATTTACGCTTCCTGCCTAAGATGGTCCAACAGGATTCAGAGTCGACAGGGACTCAGGCTGATGGAGTTGCCCTCTACTTGTCAGAGGGAGAAGAGAATATGGAAACTTGGGCTTTGGCTCCAAAAGCATGTGCATGGGTCAAAAAGATCATTCTTGCTCACATTCATTGCCTAAAGTGAATTATCTGACCATGCATAACTTTAAAGGAGTCATAGAAGTGCAATTCTACAACAAGTCTAAAGGGCCTCTTGTGAGCCAGTTACTATTATAGTTTACAAGGCCACAAGTGATAAGAAACTCACCCTACTGTTACAGAGCTCGAAATCCAGTGGGGAGAATGAGAACAATATCTTGAACCAGACAAATATGTGTAAGGCTGTACCAAGAGTCCCAGAGAGCCAAGCATGCTCACGTTCTTTAACTTTTATGAACTTCTCTCGGGTCTTTGCTATAAGTTGATATATGTTGACCTTCTCTTTCTTAATGAGGAGTCCCGTCTAGGAGGACAATCCATACTCTGTCCTAAGTCCTCAGGTACCTGTCAGCACTCTCAGAGACTCTTATTCCAGAGGCATAGGAAATGAGGAACTGTCTGAGCAGTGAACTCATGCAGGCCTAGGAACAAGTGAAATGAGAACCTTAAGGCTGAGAGCCTATGCTTTGTCTCCTGCAACAGGTCTCTTTAAAGCCCGTAGGGAATGCCCTGGCTGGCTTAGCAATCACATTCCAATCAGCTTTACAGAATTGTGAAATTGATTATTGAACTGCTCTCGTGCAGGCTTTGGAGCAAGGCACGGGGGCGTCTTAATTCTTCCTTGAGTTCCACACACTGATTCAAGGAGACTTTAGCTTTTCCATTCATCCTCAAGAAGAAGAGAGTTCAAATTACCTTGAAATTACAATTTAGGGGCATCAAGCCTCAGTCAGTCAGTTTCATTTCCCAATCACTCAGAACCAAGGCTGAGGAAGGAGGTACCTGATACATTAGCTCCACTTAAGCAACACAGAGAAGAGAGGGAGCCTGAGACTTGGCCTTACTTGCCCCACAGAAGTTCAGGAGGCTGTGAAAGTGGGGAAAGGTGACACCCTGGGAAGTACTGCTGTGTATGTTTCAGATTCGAGTTCATTAGTTCTAAATTGACCCTCTAGATGGTGGTCAGAGTATGGTAGTCAACTGAGTTACACTAAGTAGGAGTCGCTCATTTTTTGGTTTTGCATTGTGTCCTGATAAAATAATGGGGATTTTTCTATTTCTGCATGAAAATGAATAGAATTATGTCATGTATTTCACCAGCAGGGGAAATAGGGGAACTCTTCTGAAGAAAGAGGGCCTGACCTGACTTGAACAATGACCAGGAGTTAACTAGTCTGAGAAAATTGGGGGCATCCATCAGACGGAATCACATAGGCCAAGGCACAGAAAAGGAAGGAACAGATAGCAGCACCTGACTAGAGAGAGTGGATGGGCTAAGATCATCCTAGAGGGAGAGAAACAGAAGTAGAGGGTTCCAAGGAGAAAAATGACATAGTAGGGGCATAACAGAGGCAACAGGAAGGAATGGTCACCCTGGAGTCATACTTCAACAAGTTGATTTAATGTTACATCTGTCAACTCTTGTGTGGAATTTATCATGACTCCCTGTAAATGACTTAGCTGTTGTGGGCTGTTGGTACTATTAGAATGGCTGGTGTGTATTCAGTGTCTACTGTATGTGAGTAAGTATTGAATGCCTACTGTATGTCAGAATTACTTGAGGGGCTTGGCACAAATTTTCTTTTTTAAATTTTCTTACAATCGTACAAGGTAGATATCATTAGGTCTTTTACCCCACAGGTGAGGAAACTGAGCCTTGGGTAGCTGGATGATTTGCAGAAGATCCCAGAGCTGGTAAATAGTGGGACTGACCTTTAGTCTGAACATAGAAGCCACATCTTAAGCACCACATGCACTACTACAGTGAGCTCAGGAGACAGAACTTTCAGAACCTGCCCATTTCTCTGTTCACTCATATATTCCCCAGTGTTTGTGCCAAGTGTTGGAAATACATGGTTGAGCCAGATGGCACGTCAGATCCTCACAGAGTACCTAGTCTAATGGAGAGGAAATAAGTGAATAATTAGTGTGAAAGTGAACATCAGGTTCCAACGAAAGAGTAAAATTAGGGGAATTGGGAAGAGAAAAATATCACACCATGAAAATATTTTTAAATGCTCCAAATCCCCAATAGTTACCTATAGATAAAAGAGCCAAGTCAAGAAAGGATGACTGATACTATAACATACTAATATCTGATAAACTGGCATCAGGGCTGAAAGAGGAGCCTAAGACTCCTGATGTGTTCCGCAGGACTTTGTCTGGTCCACCTTGCTGTATCCACTGTTCCGACACCGGGAAAGCAATGCTGCTCAGGACAGCGACAGCCCCTTTGCTCACGGTTCTTAATGTTCCTTCACCACTCTACACAGCCTGGTGCATGAAGCCTCATGCATGTGTTGTTGGATCTGCTGTCAGTCACACTAAAAGACGTCCTCTGTGTTCACTTTTTGTGTGGCCAATTCATGGCAGCAAAATCAGAATGAGAATATTCCTTCTACTACATGGCCCAGATTCCTGGACTATGAACAGGACATGGGGGGAAAATAAGGATCCAGAGCGCTTGTCTTCTTCTAGCTTCCCAAAGCAGAAAAATCTTAGCAGTTAAATAAAATGAGGTGATTCCCTAGATATAATTCATAAATACAGAGGTGATTGCCAATTTTAACAGGGGAACAGACAAGGGAAACCCTCAGGAAAGAAAAAAGGCATTGGTTGATCCTGTGATGATTTTCTCTCATGTGTATAATGATTTTTCTTTCTGTCTGCTCTTCCTAGCCAAGACAAGGGAGAAGCAGCATGTTTTGGTTGAGCCTGCAGCTTCTCACATGCTGCTCTGGGGTCCCAGCGCCTTGTAGCCCCTAGGGTGGGACTCCTCTAGTATGATGTGTACTTTTCACACTGCAAGGAGACTACTGCAGACCTGCCAAGGAAGGGTGTCTATTCTGTCAGTATCCTAGATATGGAATAATATATAAATTTTCTTCGAAAGCCTGTCTTCTTCCCATATGCCTTCCTCTTTGCATATAGTAATGGCAATCTATATACTGTGACCACTGGTTCTGCCTGGTTCTGCTTATTATTATGAATAATAGCACTGCTGCTTCTACTTAACACGGGATTCCTCTTCTTCAGTGTGTGTGAATGTGCGTGTGTGCGTGTGCATGTGTGCGTGTGTGTGTGTGTGTGTGTGTGTGTGTGTGTGTGATACTTGGAATTAAACCCAAGACTTTTTGCCCTAATCTATATCCCTTGGCCTTTTAAAAATTAATTTTTATTTTGATACAGGGTGCTGCTAAGTCACTAACTTGTCCTGGTTGTGCTTGAACTTGTAGTATGCCTGCCTCAGCCTCCCAGACTCCTGCGATTACAGACATGTGCTACCTCCCCTGCCTCTTCCTCTTCCTCTGTTCCCTCTTATCCAAAGCCCCCAGTATGTATTTTCTTAGTCCTAGACTCTGCCTTATCTTCCACAGATATGATTTATACCTGAGGATGTAGAGGCTGAGAATTGTCTCCTGGGGATGGTGCCTGGGATGATAAGAGGTCACACTAGAGAGTTTAGGTCCAGTTAATTGTATGAGTCAGTGTTTACTACAGAAACAGATTGAGTGCAAGTTATACAAATACAGTAATGGCGCATTTCACCAACTTATGTTTGCAAACAATTCAGTTCACAAACAAAAACCCCAGGCAAAATTTTACTTCCTTTTGCAAACTCTGCATCTGGTGACAGTAGGGCCACAGCCATCTTCCCTACATAAATACAAACAGCCATCTTCCTCAAAATGAGAACTGACATTGGCTTGCCCTGAGAGCCTATACCAGGAGGCCACAGGGTCTGAGACAAAAGGCTAAAGATCTATGGCTGGAGGCTGAAGATCTACGCTGAACACCAGGCAACAATGTCCAAGGTGAACACTGGAGCTCTTCCCAAGAAACAAAAGCAAAGCTGCCTTCTTTATCTCCCTTGTTTTTCACTCAAGCAACGAGGCCTGTTGGCAGATGTCACACCCTGGGTACCTCTTCTTTCTCCAGTGAGTCCCTTCAGCTACCCCAGAACTTTGCTGATCCAATTTAGTTGGGTGCTTCTCAGCAAGGTGACATAACCAATTAACTATTACATTAATGTATGTCAAACTATTACATTAATGTATGCGACACTTTCAAAATGATACAAAGAGCTTGCAGACCGTGGGCATTTCGACCCTGGCTATATCAAGTGGGGCCTACTTATTAGCAGCATCAGAATAACATGGCAGTGTGTTAGAAATGTAGAGTCTGTGGCCCTGTTCTCAACCAAATGAATCAGAATCAGATTGGGTTGTACTTAAAAGCTTGTAGAGCAGTGATCCAGAAAATGCTTAGAAATCCAGAAAATGCTTAGAAACTCCATAGCACTGACCCCATTCAAAAAACAAACAAACAAACAAAAAAAATTGAGAGAGAAATTAATACTGTTCCCAGTGGGATCAGCACAAGTGGCTCAGAAGCAAAAGTGGGACTAACCCCCCTTCTGTGGGAACGAGACGGAGGTATGAAAGGCAAAGATCTGGAGGGAACTGTGTGGAGACAGACAGAGAAATGCCAGAGGTGATTCAGGTTTGTCATAAACTTATCCTCTGAACTCAGGGGATAACGTTTATTGATGTTACAAACAACTTGTCTTGGGGAGCACACATACGTGTGTCTGTGCCTGTGTGCTTATGTTTACCTTGGGGTGTATGGCGAGGGACAAAGGACTGGCATCTTCCCAGAGAGACCACTGCTTTGGCCTCTCACTCCATAGAAATAATCATTTGTTGAAGGCCCATCAGTTTTAAGGATTTCAGAACTTGATGCATGCCCACTCAGCCTCTGAGGTGGAGCTCCTTGGCCTTGGTCTTTTTTGCCTGCAGCTCCACCCAGTGCCCTGCCTTGCTGTCCCTGACTGCTTCCAGCACAGGAAGCTCACAGGCAAGCAGAATGCAAGGCTGTGCCGAGCAGTAAACAGTGGCGAAAGTGGCATCCATCCAAGTTATCAGTGGAAGGAAGTAATTGCAAAACATGCTCCGAGACAAGCAGCTGGCAACCCGGCTCCCTCCCTTTCTGTGTATCTTCTCTTTACATGGATCCAAGCTATCACCAGTGTGTTTCTTTCTTTGAAATGGGAAATGTGATAATGTCAGTCTCAGGTTTAATTGCAGGGTTGGTTTCCCACAGCCCCTATCATAATGCCTCAACTTCTTATCAGGACTTTCAAGGTCCTGCCTTATCTGACCCCTACTCACCACGTGTGCTCTGCTCCCCCGCCTAAGACTCCATAGCACCAAAGTTCTTGCTGTGTTTCACACTCCTGTTCTTTGTCATTGTTTTTCACGGTTTGTTTTGTTTTGTTTTATTTTGTTTGAGACAGGGCTATCCTCTATAGTCCAAACCAGCCTTGAATTTGCTATGCAGGCTTTACTGGTATCAAACTCATACGTCCTCCTGCCTCAGTCTCTAGGGTGCTAAGAAGATTACAGCCATGCACCATGGTGGCTGCCTTCTATGATTTTTTGACTGCCAAACCCTGGCTCAGCTTGTTCCTTCTGCCTGGAACTCTTCCCCAGACTGCTTGGGAGTTTCTAATTCTCATTTCGTACCTAAAGTGGTGTTAATGTCTGCCCAGAATCAAAACCTGGGCTCTTAACTGTCATAGCTCCTAAGTGTTCCCTTCCAGAAGGAGCTATGAAGAGGATATGAGTTCTTGGGGTGAAGGTGAGGGTGTGAACTTCTCCACAGACAGGCTGCTGTGTTCGTGGCCAAGAGCATCTTGGTGTGACTGTTCAGACAAGCAACTGGACAGTCTGGTGGTCAGGAACGGAGCCAAAGACAAATCTACATAATGGACTCATTGATCACTGTCACCAGATGTGACCAGCTGTGACCTAGAGAGAATGTTTTTTTGTTTCAGAGGAATTCTCAGGAGGGGAGCATTCCTTAATAGGAGGCTCTTCGGTGTATGGTGAGGGTCAGCCAGTATCAGAAGATTCTTTCCTGTGACACTTCTGAGACAGTTTCACACTGAGTCAACTTTTAAATGTCTCTCCCTCAGTTCTTTTTTGGTTTTGGGTTTGGTTTTTGTCTTTTTGGGATAGGGTCTTACTATGCAATTCAGGCTGGCCTTGAGCTCACTTTTGTATCCCAGGCTGGTCTCGAACTCGCACTGATCCTCCTGCCTCAGGAGGTGCTGAGATTACAGGCGTGCGCCTCCATGCCCGGCTTCTTGAAGCCTGGGATTGCCATTTCTCCCCTGCAGAGCGGGAGGATTTCCCTCTTCCCGGAAGCATTCTCACTTATCCCTGTTCCACTTGGTTTCCCGATGTAGTTAAGAATGCAAATTTCCCATCCGTTGTGATAGTTTTTTTTCTGCTGGCCAAATCCAGACTTTGGATTCTGAAACTATTGTCAATGTGTGGTTTTCATATTTTTATAAAATTTATATAAAATTTTTATAAAATATGCAGAAAGCAGATGGACAAAAAAGAACCTAGGCTTGGTCTCTGCTGCCTTTATATAAGGCAATGATTTCTCCAGAAAGAGGAAAGCATCATAACCGAACCATTTCCCCCAAAGGCCCCCACTTAATGCTACCAGCAGTGGGGACTGAGTTTCACCATGAACTTTAGAAGAGACCTATTCATAATCACTCTCTGTTTCCCATATACCATGGCTTCCCTGAGGTTACAGAGACCTCTGTGAGATCTTGGTGTCACTGCACCCCCTGGCATGTAGTGGATACTCAGTAAATGATAATTGGATATAATACATCATTTCTCCCCTCCCATTAAGAAAAACTTCGTTTTTTATCCTAGATTACAAGTACATTTTCTTCAGAAGTGACATTTAGCCCTGTAAAACACATTTAAATCTTTCAAGTTGAACTTTGAGCTATAGATAAGGTTAATTACTTGGTAGAACCTTAATTGTAAAAACCCCAGAAATTTTGAACTAGTGATAGAGTATTCTTCTTTATAATGGTAGAGTATTATCCTTTTAAAATTGATACACTGGTCTTTAGTTATGTTTTGGTTGTGCTCTCTTTTTCATTAGTTTTGTTTTGTGATTCTGATGGAGCAAAAGAAACTCATTTTAAAAGAGGGTCACTTAAGTTCACTTAAATTATAAATAAGCTGATGCTCTCACCCCTCCTATGTAGCTAGCCATAAACCCACACAGAGAAAACCAGGCTCATAAAATAGGAACAAATAGATAAAAACAACTTGGGGAATAGGGTAAACATTAAACTAAAATGCCCCAGGACAGAGAGATGGTCAAAAATGTCTGGGAAATGTAAGCTTTGTGGCCATTGTGTGACATTCTTGTAAAACTCTTTAAAATGAGATAATGTGCCTGCTATAGAAATCTGAAAAGTATCGCACTTGAAGGCGAAGTTCAGGGGGATACTAATAAATTCAGTAACCCTGACCCAAAGTCAGGACACCAGTCACTCACAAGCCTGCAATAAAACTTCCTTGTTCCTTTACACTTGGTTTCTTTTGTGGGGGTTTATTTTTACTCACTGTCATCTGCTGCTACATTATTAACATCTTTTATAAAACTTCCAACAAGGGGGTCAGCCCCGCAAAGGGATTTCCCAATATATCATCAATGCATGAAACTACACACTTATTTTCATCTAGGAAAACTTTCTAACAACATTCTAAATTCTCTTTGCCACTTAGAAAAGTAAACACAGATATATAATTTAAACTTTCAGGCATTTGATTTCTAATGTAGCTGACTCTCTTATCTCTTACTAGTTACATGTATCTTTTTAATACAAATTCCTACTCATTTATTATTTCTTCCTCTTTGCATGTTCATCTCTCATTTTTACTGAATTATAAGAATTTTTTATATTAAGAACATTGACTTTCTATCCCATAAATATCTCTATATTGTTTATTTTATTTTTTTCTTTTAATAGCCTTAGATTATAAGTTTTAACCTCAAAACAGAACTCAAACTATACTGTTTATTTTATTTTTTATTACTTTTAATAAGAAATAACAATGTAACAGTTTCAAAACAGTTTAGTAGTATATTGCCAATAATTGATACAATGCATATTATTGTCCTCATACTAGTTATTTAGAGCACAGGATTCAGACATGATAATTTTCCTAATCATTTTTTGATACAAAAGTTTCTTCTCATTGAACTAAGAGAAAGTAATTGTATATGTAGTCCAATATTCCATAATCACAGTGGATTATTGGCAGAACTGGCAATGCTGGAAGCTGTTGATTTTAGCCTTTTACAGCTCAATATACTAATCTAGCTTTACTTTTTATGCCTCATGGTTAAAATTTATGCAAGACCTGTATAACAAAGCATGTAACATTTTTGGCTCCCAAGGTCAGTCAAATCCCCTCAGGATTTACCTTGAAACCATGTACAGTATTTTATATGACTTTTGTCCGTGTCAGCCATCTGGATGAGTCACAGCCATGCTTGACCAGTTTGTTCTCTGTGAAAGTATGAGAGAATGTTTTCTCTGTAGGTGACTCTCCTTAGGCACACTGTGCTGTGGTTTTAGCATACATTTTCTTCAGACCAGAGACTAGAAAACTTACCTCTATTTTGTGATTTTATTTTCCATTTGACTTCTTGACTGAACAACATCCTTTCTGATCCATGGATCATAACTGACCTTCTTGAAACCCAGAAGGCCACAAATCCTGCCTGTGTAAAACCTGGGAGAGAAAGGAAATGGATCTGAGAGAGATCTGGGGACAGGAAGATGGCTGTAGTGATGTAGTCTACTCAGGAGAGCTGCAAAATTCCTCAGGGACAGACACAGTGTGAGTTCCCCAGAAGACATGACATTCTTATTCAGATGAAAGGGTCTAAGATAAGCCAAGCAATACAACCAGGGTACAAAATTGAAGCGTTGACTTACAAGAATGCTCTATTTGGTTTCCTGAACTGTTACTCTCCTCTTTCAAGGGGGTGGGGCACAGCTCCCAAAGAAGGTCATTGACCTCTCCCACCATTCCTCAACCTCAGCTCAGACATTTCTCTTAGCCTGCATGATTCCTTCTGTGAGATGGCCTCCCTGGCATTTTTGGGTACCTGCTGTACTCGGTGCAAACTCTACTGGGTATCATTTCATCATGAATTTCATGAACAGAAGTGTGGGCTAGGGCAATGCCTACTAGACTTGAAGTTAAGCAAGGTGCCCATGCCAGATCTGCAGCCTCACTTCCCAGTGGCCAGGCCTCTCCATTTTTATCTCCCTGCACAATGGTGTCACATTGTTCTGGGTGTACACACACATACACACACACACACACACACACACACACACACACACACACACACACAGGCACACACGCATGCAAACACATACCCCAGGGCTATAGTCAATGTCAAGTCTATTCTTTGAAAATGGCAAAGTGCTCGCTTTCTATATATATATTTTTTTCTACAGTTGCTTCTACAAAATAATATTGGTATCCACAGGTTTATTTAAAGTCAGGCTTTTGCTCCTGCTGCTGCTGCTGCGTTAGTGTCATAGCTGTTAGAGGCATCAGCCCCATGTCATTTAGGGACATGGCAAACAAAAAGAGTGAAATCTTGTCCCTCTGACAGTTTCTCTCTATGAAAGGATCCTGTCACTTTAGAAACACAGATTTAAATATTTAAATACTACAAACTCCTGTATGGAAACAAGGAATAAAAAATCAATATTTATGAACTGATAGGTCTGTAACTTGGCCCTCAAAATGCTTCCTTGGGTGACATCTGCAAGTCTACCCTCTCTTTGAGCAGAAATCCAAGCCTAGTCCAGAAGTATTAAGCCACCTATCCTCTCTGATCATAGTTCTTTAGAAGTGTGATCAGAAATCTAACTCTACAAGGCCGGCAAGATGGCTCAGTGGTCTAAAGCGCCTGCTTAGGCAAGCGTAGCCAACCGCAGGGACCGTGGTTCGGTCCCTGGCATCACATGCCCCATCCCGCAGGCTGAACTGGGAATAATATTAAAAGAAAAAAAAACTAACATTACTTGCATAGTGCTTGCTCCACAAACTGATTAATTCAGTGTATGCCCAGGAACCTAGCATAACATCAGGCACAGAGTATGTGTTCAAAAAATGCATCTACCGCGTTCTCTGATTCAGCTGATCTCTCTGTCATTTTATTCTGACTAGAATGTGGCAGAATTCTCTGTGTTTTGTCATATTCCATTTGGATGCTGTCTTAGTCCATTTGGGCTGCTAGAACAACATACTATAAACTCTGTAGCTTATAAATAACAGATTTCTGTATTTCTAACAGTTCTGGAGTTTGGAAAATCCAAACTCAAGATACCAACAAGGTCAGTGTCTAGTGAGGCCAGTTTCCTCACAGATGGCATCTTCTTTCTTCACATGCATGTGGTAGCAGGGGCAGGTGGCTTTCTGAGATCCTTTATTATAAGGGCATGAATCTGACTACAAGAGCTCCACCTTTATAACCTTATCATTGTCTTAAGGTTATATCTCCTAACACCATGAATTTAGGGGTATGAATTCTGGGGAAAAACAAACATTGAGGCCATTTCTGCCTCAATGAGACTTTTATCAAAATTGAACAAGTTTTGCATTCTGCTGAAATTAGTCACTCTCCAATCCAAAACTTCTATTTCCTGACCAGGCTTTATCTGTGCCTCATTAATTGGAAACAACATAAAGATCTGAAGGGTCTTCTCCTTAGTTGTTATAAGTAAAAGATACTTGGAATCTCCTAGGAGAGGTTCTCTTAAAAATTTCTATTACCCCTCAAACTGTATTAAGACTGGCTGCATCTGACCAACTAATCTGAAGACAATATTATGCAATACAGTGACATTGTCAGATTCATGCTGTTTTCTTTGGTGAAGTTCTGTACTGTTTCTAAGGGTTTGTTTTGTTTATTATTTTGTGTTCTCTTTAAATAATAAAAATTTTAAATATTAACTCAGTGATAACAATATCAGTAGTGTATTTTCTCTACTTCATGTAAATATTTTTGATAAAGGAAGATTTGGACTGATTAAAAAAAAAGTTTATCAAAATACCATCAATATACCTCACAGACCTTGAGAAATCATTCCTAAAATTTATTTGGAACCAAAAAAGACCTAGAATTGCAAACACAGTCCTGGGGAACAAAGACAACGCAGGAGGAATGATAATTCCTAACCTAAAGTTATACTACAAAGCTGCAGTAATAAAACCAGCATGGTATTGGCAAAAAAAAAAAAAAAAAAAGACAAAGACCTGAGAATCAATGGAATGTAAGATGCAGAAGCAAATACGAACATACTCAGCCACATTATCTTCAACAAAGGGGCCAAACATGTTTACTAGAAGAAAGATAGCCTCTTTAACAAATGGTGCTATAAAAACTGACTATCCACATAACAAAAACTAAAATTTGACCCAAGTCTATCACCATGCACTAAACTAAAGTAAAAATGGATTAAAGATCTACATATTAAAAGAGAAACATTAAATCTCCTAGAAGAAAAAGTGGGAGAAAATCTTGAACACATTGGCATGAGTAAAGAGTTCATGGACAAAAATCAAAATGCACGTTTAACACTTGAAAGAATCAACAACTGGGACCTCCTCTGGCTAAGAAGTTTTTGCATGTCAAAAGAAATTACCAACAGAGTGAAAAGACAACCCACAAATTTCAAAAAGATTTTAACTAATGAGTATTCATAGAAACGTCTTCTATCTAGAATTTATAAAGAACTAAAAACCATTAGGGTACCGAGATTCAAAGACCTGATCCAGAAATGGGCATCTGAGATGAACACACACTTCTCAAAGAAAGAAATTCAACAAGTCTATAAATACATGAAGAAATGCTCCACATTGATAGGCATTCATGAAATGCAAATTAAAACAACTCTTAGATACCATCTCACCCCAGAAAAAGTGGCTGTCATAAAGAAATCAACCAACAAAAACTGTTGGAAAGGCTATGGGGAAAAAGGAACTCTTCTCCATTGCTTGTGGGAATGCAACAGACTGGTGCAACCATTATGGAGAGCAGTGTGGAGACTCCTTTGAAAAATGAGAATTAGAAATCCCATTCAATCCAGCTATCCCCCTACTGGGAATTTTCCCAGAAGAACTGAAAACATCATGTCATAGTGATATCTGTGCACCTATGTTCATAGCAGCCCAATTTGTAATAGCCAAATCTTGGAAACAACCAAAATGCCTGTCATCTGAAGAATGGTTGAAAAAGATGTGGTATTTTCATAAAATGGAATATTACACAGCTATAAAGAATGATAAAGTGGAAGATTTCATATATAAGTGGATCTATCTTGAATATATACTCATAAGTAAAATAAACCAGACCTACATGTGAAAATATCGTATAGTCTCCCCAGTGTAAGAACTCAAAAGAAGAAATAAAAATGGAGAGGGCTAACACAGCTGAATGGAAATCAAGGATATAAGGGTTAAACAACAAAGTGACTGTAAGCAGAAAACATAGGAAACGTGGCAGGAGCAAAACCATGCACAGGATAAATTAGGTAATGGTCCTAAAAACCTCCAAAAGATTTATCACACTAAGGACAGCAATGTGTAACACTAAAACTATGCTTGGAATGCCTGTCATTCTGGTCTCTTAGACATGTCCTGCTTCTAATGTAATTCCAGTTACTGCTATACTCTCTCAAGTAAATGGTTGGTTTATAAGCAAACAAAATCGATATTAAATGAGAGTAAGAGACTAGGAAAAATACTGTAGGATTGACAGGCTACAATTTTACATATACTTAGATTTCTAAATTTCTGTGTAAAAATGTATAACTGATTTTATCACATTCTATAGAGATTTATTGGAATATCAATGATTGGTAGATAATACCAATTCCAAGTTAAGTCTAAGGTGTTTGATACTCAGAAAGACAGTGATGTTAAGCTCTAGTACCTATGTTATACAGTAACAGTATCACTAGGTTTTTCTTCTGGAGGGTTAAGAATACAAGTTTACAGACCAAAAATTAGAGAAAAAGGAAGACTACAAGGATTCCCAATATTTTGGCCCTAGCCCTTCAAGGTCAATGAGGACTCAGGGCATAAGAGAACCTGTGTTATAATATCCTATAACTCAGTGGTTTCCCAAATTTTCTGTCCAAGGAAATTATGGGACCACAGAAGAAAGGGATTGAAGATATATAGTGTGCCTAAGCAAAGTCACCTAGAGAGAAAATATTCTCAGGCTTTCACAGAGAGCAAACTGATAAGCAATGGCTATGACTCATGCAGATGGCTGACACTGACAACAACTCTAAAAAGTACTGTACCTGGTTTCAAAGTAAATCCTGTGGGAATTTGACTGACCTTAGGAGATTCAAAAGATACATGTTCTGTTATACAGGTCTTGCTTTAACTTGTCCTTAACCACCTAGCAGAAAAGTTCAACCATGAGGCATAAAAGATAAAGCTAGATCAGAATCCTGAGCTATAAAACGCTTAAATCAACAGCTTCCAACACTGCCTGTTTTGCCAATAACCCACTGCCATTATGGAACACTGGATTATGTATACAACAACTTTTTCTTAGTTCAATGAGAAGAAATTTTTCATATCAATAATGATTAGAAAAATTATCATGTCTACACCCTGTGCTCCGTATAGCTACTAGGAAGACAACAATATGCATTGTATCAAATATTGGGAATGTACTGCTAATGGGTCTTGAAACTGTCACATTGTTATTCCTTATTACAAGTAATGAGAACAAAAAAAAAAAAAAAAAAAAAAGACCTGGCTGCACTGGAATTTCAGAAGAAAGAAGCTCTGCTAAAAATGTGATGTTCTGGTCTCTTTCTTTACACACTCACATAGAGATCCAAACCAAGACTACTGTGGCCCGTTTCTCTGAGGGAACTTCCGTCTTGCCTCCAGGTTTGCTCACCTAAGCAACTTACCTGGATATAAGTGTAATGCCTCCCATCATGAAAGGACTGATCCTGAAATTTACAAGCCAGCGTAGTTAAGGTGCCCAGTCTTCCCTCCTTGAGCCAGAGTCTGGACTAGAATATTTGATATAGTACTGGCATCTCCTCACTGAGTGTGGCAGTTGGAGGGAGGGAGGGAGGGAGGGAGGGTAGCTCTGGGCCTTGAAGCTAAGGCTTACCCATTCATGGAATGGGTGTTATCAAGTGCCTCCTCTGTGTCTTTCATGCTGGGATAGAGCAAGGAATGGACAGCATGGACTTTACTTGCATGTTGGCGTTGCTTACGGTTTTGTTGGTATGAGAAAAGCAAACAAATAATTGAGAGGCTGCGTATGTATTATGGGCTATCAAAACTTTCTTCAAGGATCAGTATGACCAGGGCAGTGAAGCAGAGTCACAGGTTGTTCTTCTGTTTTCTTTTTTTTTTTGTTTGTTTGTTTGTTTGTTTTTCTCATGTATTTTCTGTGAGGGAAGTTCTGGCTGCAGATGTTAAGCCTACAATGGAAATGTGCTAGAAGAATAAATGCAAGACATGAGACCCGAATCGTAGAGCCCAGACCCAAAGAAATGTTGGCAAGTGGTAGCCTCTTCTTAGTGTCCTTATCCTTTCAGCAATCAGTGGTAGAGATCCCAGCCCCTGTCACCCTATCTCTGTTGCTCACTGAAAGTTCTGTTCACAGGACTTCTGCTCTGAATGGTTTCAGAGGGCACAGCCTCCAGGGATACACTGTCAACAACGATCCCCAGAATTATGCAAAATGGTAGCTATGTTCCTTTAAGTGCCAGTCATTTCATGGTGGGCTTGGGCAGGGATAATTTGCCTGAAAAGTTTACAATAGAGCTCAAACCTGATAGAGGAGAAGGTATCAACCAAACCTAGAGAAAGCGGGAAAGCATACTGTGTGGTAGAAACAATACAGGCATAATCGTGCAGTGAGAAATGCAGGGCCTGGGTGAGGTAGGGAGCAGGTTAATATGACCCATGTACAAGGTCAAGGGCCTGTACTCAGCAAGACCCTGTGAGGAGTGACAGCAACAAGACCTTGCAAGATCTACTTGCCACTTCACAGACTATACATTGTTCATTTGCCCAATGATCAATGGAAAACCATTGGAGGGCATTAATGTTTTAGCAATAAACAAACTAGCTTACTATTTATTGAGACACTGTTTTAGCAACGAACAAAATAGCTTACTATTATCCACATACTGTCTTAAGGGCTTTACATGTACTGTCTCAGCTATTCCTCCTTCAGACTATGAAACTAGGACAAAATTATCCCTATTAAATAGTGAATAAATTGAGGTATCAAGAAAGTAGCACCTTGTCCACAGCTGCATAGCTAGTAAGTGACCAAGCTTGCGTCCTTAATGCATAGGAGGAAGGTGCCTCCTGAATTTGGGAAAGGACCAGCATTATTAGCACATCAGGAAGAAGCAGCCCCGCCTATCTAATAATGGGAATACTCACCCCTCTCACATGCACTTGGTTGGATAGGGTGGGGAGGCCGCCTGGGTTTACTTGCGGCTCAACGGGAAGACTTGTACAGTTACTGGCCCCTATTGCTGGCCCTTATCTGAACCTAATGCCTGAGGATTCTAACAAGGCAGTGAAATCCTTATCAGCTCACACAGCTGCTTCCTGGGCTGTTTCCCTCAGGGAGATACAAAACAGTGAAATGAAGGCATTGACATTCAGTTCCACTCCTTGAGCAAGCTGCGATGCCTGGGGAGTATCAGGTGCCTATATGAAATAATATGTTTGGAGTCTAAACTTTAAAGTGAATCCATGACTCCTAGCATGTGGGTCGCAGGTCTTGGGAGGAGGAACACTGAACCAGGGATACAAGCATGGGGGCACTTGCAGGTGGCCACTGAGTTGCTTCAGGTTTTGTGAGAAAAGAATATATATATATATATATATATATATATTCCAAATGAGAGCAGCTGATAGAAGACCCCTTCTGGTCCCAAGCTCACACATAAGTTGGGCAACCCAGCACAGTACAGTGAGCCACTGCGCTGTTAGCCTGGAGCTAACAATGAACCCAGAAAAAAAGCGCTGTGGCAAGAAGCCAGGGCATGCAGGCACACATGGGAGTATCTCTATATTTATATTCAGGGTACTTCAAATAGTATTTCAATTGCTGTTACATCAACAACTGTCTTCCATACAAAATTTGATATTTTTCAATGAAAGAATTTACATCCACATCAGCGCAATGATTATTTCTACCTTCCATATGAAACACACAGTGCCACACCTTTGACCTACTAAGCAGAGTTTTTGTGTCACCTTCATCACATTTGGGGGAGGTGAGATTTAGATCTTGATAGGAGGCTGAAGTTTCAGACAGCGACCACATAAATGTTAAATATTATCCTAGAAGTATATGTGGAAAGCCAATAGATTCCAAGATCTCAACGTTCCTGAGAAGTTAACCTAGAGTCTATACTTGCAAAACCTCTGGGAGCCCTCTCTTGAGAGAGCACTGCTTACAGTCACTTTTGTTGTCTCCAGATCAAGCTGCTTGTACTGTTGAGGTCCAGCTTGGTGTGACCATAGTGGGTGAACAACTGTGTTCATTTTTCTTTCCCAGTGTATAACTCAGCCTCCATGTTCCTCCTCCACTCAAACATCAGGGGCTCCTAGAGCATGCCTGGTAGGAAGAAGATGAGCCCAGAAGTTGGGTTGGAAGCCTAGGTTCTATAGCATCTTCTGGGCTCAGAGAATTTGGAAGTGAATTCTCATGTACCAACCTTTCCTACCAAGTACCCAGGGTCTAGAGACTTAGCGGGGTGTGTGTGGGGGGGGAATGACAGGAAGTTACAGGCTTCTGTATCTCTGACATGAGCTAGAGTGATCACTCCTAGTACCACTCATCATTGTTAAGGGCAAGACAGCCCTTTCAGATAGTTCTCACCATCAAGTCTGTTCCAGGGCATGATGCTTGTGAGCTACTACCATGGAGCCAATCCACCCACACTGGTCTTCTGAATCTTGCACAGAGATCTACGTCAATTCTTCCTTTTGACATCCGACTTTCATTTTCCCTCCTGGAAAGCTATTCTCTCACCTGCATAGCTAGCCCCCTCACGTCCAGGGAGTCTTTGCTCAAATCTGACTTTCTCAGTGAAGCCTGTATTTAGTGTTGCAGACTCTGTCACTCTTCAGTGCGCTTTACCCCTTCTCCAGCTCTGTTATTTATTTCATTTCTTTTTGTTTACCAGAGCACTTGTCATCTGCTAAAATATCAAATGAATGACATATTTTGTTCTATATTAATTATATTTATTATAATTTCCTCCAATCTTCTCATCACTCTGGTAATCATGACTTAAGCTGTAGGAGGCCAGGGCTTTTTAGTGGTTTTTTACTGGTGTATCCAAGTGCCTAAAAATGGTTTGTTTCTATACTTGCTCAGTAGATGTTTATTAAATTTGCCAACATGCCCTCAAAGACCCTCCCTTAATGCCATAAATTTGGATCTCAGCAACATCCTTGAGGTCCTACTAGGTGCTAGGCATTTCTTAGGCACATTTCCACATCATGATAATTGTTTAATTTTGTCATTCTTTTGTTCTTTGATGATGGCTTGAATATTGTCAAAGGTCACCCAGGTGCTAAGTGTCCTAGCCCAAAATGAGCCCTGTGTGCCCAAGATCAAAACTCCTCTGCTAAGTTTCTTCCAGTCCAAAAACTCTCCCTTTGTTTTCCTCATGCATTTAGCAATACAATTCAATTCTATTTCTATTTGTGAACCCCTCCCAGATAAAGGTGGGGAGAGAATATAGCTATAAAGAATTCAAGAAGCTCACTTTGCTGTGAGGTAAGGGGGAAAAAAAGCAGCGAGCAAATCCCAAGGCCATTTTCTTTCCAGTTTTGTAGCTTGCTTTCTCCCTACAGTGGGTACCTAATGAAGCATGGCGCCGGAAGGCCAGGCAATCAGACCGCTCGCTTTGTACTCACTTTGTGGGTTTCACTCCGCAAGCTCCAGCTTAGGACACTAAGTTTACAGCCTTTGCAGTGAGTTCTGCACACATGCACTCTGCAATCAGCAGGACAGAGGGGGCACTGAAAGTGGAAGCCAGCCTCCAGCTCCCCTGATGCCAGCACCTGTGTTCCGAGCCCCCAGCTCCTCCATCTCTGGATACAGATTTGCAGGATGTATGAGACCAAGGTCCTGTCTCCAGTGCATTATGAGTAGTTGATGGGTGACCTGGCTGCTAGGAGCATATTGCACTCAGGACAGAAGGAAGAATAGGTCAGAGATGGGAGAGTTCAGGCCTACTGGAAGTGTAGGGGTGGACCCTACTGGCCATGGATAAGGGGTGGGATGAGAAGAGAAAAAAGTGCCAGAATCTCTTGGAAGTTAGGGCATCAATGTAGTGCTCATACAGTATATTAGGTTTTGAGGGATGTATCGGTCAGGGTTTTACTAGAGGAACAGAATAGATATAATATAAGGAATGGATATTAACACCAAATATACAATCTATAAGAAATTGTAAGATTGGCTTACAATAGCCACAGAGTCAGATGAGGAAGCGCGCACAGGGCGTCTGCACACTCCGGACTGAAGGATTCAATCCCGAGGCTTGGACTCACTGCAGCA